>VZRZ01007152.1:555458-685296 GCA_013398175.1 Climacteris rufus | reverse complement strand
CTTTCCAGGGCATAGCCATATATGTCATCTGAGGTATGGGTACAGGTAACACAAGAGAAATCTGGGATTTTACCACAGCTCAGGCAGAGGGTTCAGATATTGGAAGAAGAAGGCTGAGGGCTTTGCCTGTGCTTTCTTCCTACCAAAACGTGATGCTCAAAAGCAGCAGTTTCTGCCAAGCGCGCTGCTACATCTGCAGATGTTTTACTTTTAATTCTTCCTTTCCTTGTCAGTCTTCTGACACGTTGTAAAAATAATTTTATAGTACTTTCCAGAAGTATCATTTGTCTTTGAGTACATCACTCATCATTATGTGTATTTTTAAAGATGTATAAATTAAAGGAATTTGTAATAAATCTATATGCAGACTTGTTTTAATTCCATTTCTTTCAGTTTCATATTTTGGAAAGCTCTTGCGGTCGTTCACAGGAGTGATAAGACTATGAAAAGAAAAAATGGAGACTGAGTTATGTTTTCTGACTCTTATTTGACATTAAATCAAATATTGATATGCTCCAATGAAAATGGTTTTTATCTTTTCCTGAAGTTTCATTTCTATAAAATATATAATTAAGGACATTACTCTGCCACCAGCTGAATATTGTAAAAGTTTCAAAACTAGACTCTCAGCAGTTTTTATATTTCTAGAAGTTGATTGGTCACAATGTAGAAACTTGGACTTCTACAATCTGGGTCAATTCACACCAAGATGAAGATACTTGCACTGTTGTCATTTATCAGTTGAGAAAGAAATGAATCACATAAAATGTAGCTTTTCCTAGAGGAAAACAGGTGTAAATCAGTTAAAATGTTTGTCTGGAAACTGGCAGTTTATCACCTAGGTGATGATCCCTTTATATTTTTACTTTGTGGTGTGAAATATAAAACAATTTCAGATGACAGGATGACAAAATACCGTTTTTTCCCCCCTGCTGAAATCTTTAACCTCTTAGAGATTATGATTCAGATATATTTTACATTTGAGATGAACATCAAGAAACCCCAAATCTCAGCAGTAAGACATTAAATAGCTGCGTGCATTTGGCAGTGGCAGTTTGCCACCAAGTCCCATACTGTGGAGGATTCTCCCTGTGCAAAGGAAAAAGCAGCAAAACATTTTGGAGATGTGGAACAGCTTGCACCCTGCGAAGGGGCACTTATCACACAAACAGTGTGATTTTCCAGCCCAATCTGTTAATTGTACTCATGCAACTTTCCGGGACGCTCCGCTGACTTGCTGCTTAGATGTACAAAAGTGCTGCTGATCTCAACACAGTGTCTGTGCTATCCCCATGCTCTCTAAGGGAAGACTGGATCAGATGCACAAACTGGGACAAATAGATACAATTCTGCTGACTTCAGAGTGCTTTGGAGCTGAGGATCTGAGCTAGTCTGCAAAATACATCAATTTCTTTGCAAGCTTTTTTTTTTTTGGTTGAGTTTCTCATTTTATGCTAAGAGGTTCTTCCCCAGAATGTGCTGTGTTTGGTCTTTTTTAAAGCATGCTGTTCAATTCCAGTAAGATTTTCAAAGTCAGTAATAACTACAGTATAATCTATTGTATATATTCTGAAGGCAACATCAGTTAATGATTCCCAGTCATTCTCCACTGTCTGGCATATCTTTGATAAGCACTAAGCAGTTGAGACAGAGTATAAACCAAATTCCACTTTGTCATTGGGTGTGGACTGATAAATCTGTTCTGTTTCAAGCCTCTGAGTGGTGCTTCCTGCTAAAATGCAAGGGCTGGCTCTAGACCAGCCACATTCCATTACCTGTCAGTACATTCTAAATTACCATTCTCTGCAAATAAAAAATATTTCTGACCAAAATTATTGATTATTTCTTTTGGCTAACAAGCATACTCAACTGGGTCTATACATTTGCTTTGAAGACAGCAATAGAGCCTCAGCATTACGGCCTTCATCTTGCTTTTCACCCTTACAATTCCTTTAATTAAAATTAATGCTACCTGAAAGAAAGATAAAGAACATAAGAATAATTTTGGAAGGAAGAAACACACATTAATTCATGTCTTCATGAAGGACATTATCTAGCAAACTAACATCTGTCTCTTCATGTACCAATATTTATTTAATTTTATATTGTGATTAATTTAACAGTATTTAGAGCTCAGTGATTTTTAAACTGATATTTTAAGACTGAGAAGTTTGCATGTATAAAACTGAACCATAAGGCTCAGCCCAGATTTTGTCTTCCAAACTTAGTAAAATTGGTATAAGAATTCTATGAAGTTTCTCAGAAATACAAGTAACAGTTTTATCTGTAACTCATTTAGGTGATGGGACAACAAGTCAGCATTGTGTCATTAGTTGTGGTCATGGTAGCATGACTCAGATCAACCAAGCACATTAGCAATGCTATTTAAGATCTCATATACTTCAGTGCTTGCGTTTTCTTAAACCTCAGTTTAGCTTACAAGGTAGGATTTATCCCACACACAGGTAGACAGGTAAAAATTAGTGTCTAGTTTAACATTCAACAAAAATATTACTGCAATAAAGGATAAAGTAGTACCTTCAGAAATCCAGTTTAGGACATAAGGATTCATGTCCCAAGGTCATCTATTTTCATCCACTGGCTAGTGAGGGAGCCAGGCAAAGTAGCTAACGTGTCAAACTTGAACCTGGCAAAAGTTGGGTGATGTGAATCCAGCCTGTGATTTCCTTCAATGGTAGTCTTTTTAGAGCTAAAACAGGAAAATAACAAAAAAATCAACAATGAAACCTTGGAGAGAGTTTGTCAGTTTGCCTGGGAAGATGGAACCATGGAAGCAATTATCAGAGGACTGAATATAAATGCTGAGGAGCATTAAATGAAAGTAGCAGATCCTGTCACTTTTCACTTTTAGCTCCACAATCACTCTGAGAGTCATGTGTATTAAAATAAATACAAACATTGCAGGAAAAGCAGAAATTTCTTTCCTAAAATAGTTTAATGCTTCCAGCTCATGGACTAAGGGCTACAAGAGTGCAGACATGTTAGAGAATGTATCAATGTATTCCAAGATTAAACTGGAAAAAGACTGGACAGCAAATCTCTGCTGTGTTTTTATAGACAACTTAGTGCAATGCTGTCTTTATATGTGACTGGGACAATGTGTCAATGATAAAAACTGATATGAAGAGCAAAAATACACAAAGGACCAGAAAAAAATCTTGTTTTTTCCTTTTTGTTTTCCATAAAATGTAACAAGATCTCCATGATCTCTCTTAAAGCTCATGTCAATTCTAGTTTGGCAAAATTATAAGGGAGAATGTTAATTCCATTCTCAAAGTGCAAGTGTAATGCAAACTGCACTTGACACTTTCTTAACTGTAGCTAATACACACAGCTGAAGACATTCCACCACCAAAGGAGGGATTGAAAAGTTGACATTATAAATGATCACTAGCAAAATATAACCAACATTTTTCTAATAATAAGCTGAGTAAGAACAAAAGGCAAAATATATATGCCTGAAAGTGCTCTTCTTTCCAGCATCATAGCATCATGACGAAAGCATAAACTAGGTGGTGTTCACTGCAAGCTGGGTTTTTCCTGTGTGGCAGATAAAAATATTGAGTATGAAATCCTATTCATTAGCTGTTGTCCTATTACAATGAATGCATTTAAGTTTGGGAATCAGAGTGTTATGAAGAACATCACTGAAAAGTAATGCTGTTACAGATGAGTTGTGTGATAATCGTTCAGTAAGCTGGTTTTGCAGTAACTTACCCTTGCATGTCTTTTTACTATGTACCATTATTTTGTGAACAAAGTCCATTCCTGATGAATGGGACTCTTGCACTATTTATTTCTCTGAGACTTGCATAATAGATGATGACTCAGTTATAGTAACAACGCTATGCATATTTTTGTATGAAAATGCTCCACATAGGAAGGTGATTTAGCTCAAATGGTAGAGAGCTCATTTCGCATGTGAGAGGTTGCAGGATTGATGTGCTCATTCTCCATACTTTCTGAGGAACATGAGGCTGCAGATCACACTGTGGAAAGGAACATGGGGGTGCTGGTTGTTGGCAAGTTGAACATGAGTCAGCAGTGCCCTGGCAACCAGGAGGGCCAACCCTGTCCTGTGGGGCACCAGGCACAGCATCGCCAGCCAGACAAGGGAGGGGATTGTCCTGCTCTGCACTGTACTGGGGAGGCCTCACCTCCACTCCTGGGGTCAGTTTTGGGTGCCACAATATAAAAAAAGACATGAAACTATTACAGGGTGTCCAAAGGAGGGCAACAAAGATGGTGAGGAGCCTTGAGGGGAAGCCTTGTGAAGAGCAGCTGAGAGCACTTCCTATCTTCAGCCTGGAGAGGAGGAGACTGAGGGGAGACCTCATTGCAGTTACAACTTCCTCATGACGGGAAGAGGAGGGGCAGACACTGATCTCTGCTCTGTGGTGTCCAGTGACAGGACCCAAGGGAATGACCTGAAGCTGTGTCAGGGGAGTGTCAGGTTGGATATCAGAAAAAGGTTCTTCACCCAGAGAATGGCTCGGCACTGGAACAGGCTCCCCAGGGCAGTGGTCACAGCACCAGCATGACAATGCTCAAGAAGATTTTGGACAATGCTCTCAGGCACATGGTGTGACTCTTGGGATGTCCTGTGCAGGAGGAGTCCTGTGAGTTAGACTTGATGATCCTTGTAGCTCTCTTCCAACTCAGGACATTCAATGATTCTATGATTAACATAAAAATGATGCAAAATTGGTGGCATTGCAGATGCTATAGGCATCATTTCAGTTTGGGATCTTTCTCATTAATTTCTGCTATCAGGTGTTACTTATAACTCTTTCAAAACGTCCAAATAAAGTCTAATAAAAAATGCAAGCATGATATATGAAATATAAGCACTTTATTACTGTAGAAGAAAACTGCTACGTGTTCTATTAATACTTTCATAGCAAGTGTTATGCAGAGAACTCAATTCCATTTGACTAAAGACCAATATTGTTAAATGCCTCCAAGGCCCACAAGCAATGTGCCTCTCCAAACTGAAGTATGATTTTCAGGAAACCCCATGGTAAGTGATTCTGTTAATATGTCGTTTTTTTCCTCGTGAATTTTTCATAAGGGAATGTAGTAGAAATTTGAGGGCACATACCTCTGAGGAGACCATAAATATTTATCTGAAATACACTGTGAAGAGGAATTTTACTTTTGTTTTGCAGTTTTGCAATAAGCTTAACTCACCTGTGTAGCTTCCAAAAATGTCTTTTGTGGTTTAAGGAAGGAAATTATTCTTCTACTCAGACTTATAGTGGGAAAAAGATTTGAGATCCAAGGTTACACTGTATTTCTCATTAATGTGTACAGAGTTTCCAAGACTACAAAAATGACAGTCTAAATTACCCAGAATAATGAATTAATATTAACATAGTAGGCAATCAGGTAATCCCAACCCTGTATACTTTTATCAGCTCTTATAAATCCATTTTCAGGATACCAGCTCAAACATGAGTGGCTGGTGCAGTACAGATGTATGTGAGTAGTGCCTGAACTCTGTGATGAAGCACAATATTTACCCTGACAATGCCATGAGATGTAAGTGGTAAGTGAGAACTGTGCTAAAGCCCAATGTGAAGATAACATCCAGGTATCTGTCAGAGAGTGAAATGGTGAGAGATAATGGTAAATTATAAAGGTATAGAACATTTTCCAGGTGACCTCTTTTGCAGACATCCAGAAAGTGAAGGGGGAAAAAAAAAAAAAGAGCTTTTGGAGAGTAAGACTGCACTTCACATATGGCATGATATGAATGAACAGTGTATATGGCTTGGATTGTGTGAAACTGAATGATAACTACCTATCTCACTACTAAAAAAAGATATCAGTGCCACGGCTAGGATGTGGGTTTAAAATGTTGCACAGAGCCCACCGGGCTGACTGGAAGCAGCTCCTACTGGCACAGCTTCCAGCTCCTCTTCGCAGGAGTACGGCGGCTAAAGTGCAGGAGCGTTGGAGCGGCGATCCCACACCTCGTGGTATAAGCACGACAGAGACAAAGAGATGGAGGGGCCTCTCCCATACAACAGTCCAGGTTTAATGGGAACACATACAGGAGAAAAAAAAGGCACACATTTGAACCTGCAATGCACTTTTAAAATCTAGGGAACAGAGGCAGAACACAGTCTTTACTGCACCCCCTTATGCTCCAGTAATAAAACCTTGCTGGCAATAAGCGGAAAAGAACCCTTTCTGGTCTCTTTACTTCCCTGCTTAAATTAAACCACTAAGCCTAAATTCTGCGGGAGCTCTGGTGCCAGCTCGACTCTGTTCAGAGACTGGGTGAAGCCGAAGTCGCTTTTCTCAGGACACGAGACTGCTGCTAAAGACTCCAAGTTACTCTCTTTCTACCCGTGGCATATCAGTATGCTAAAATCCTTTGGTCTTTTCTCATTGGCTAAATATATCTATGTGGTTTGTTTGCTAGGGTACCTTTTGCACTCTTCCCCACAAAATCTGACAAAACAGGGACCTCTGATAATTATTTCATCTGAAAAATCCAAATAATCAAGTCACTATTTAGATACCTTTTAATGGATTTAAACATCTTATCTGAAGACTCCAAATTTCAAACTTCTGGTCATTGTTCCTGATGTTTCCTGTTGCTCTGAATATCAGAATAAAAAGTTTGTTTCATGAGGACATCCTTCAAAGACAGTTTGGCCAAAATTCCATTGTGACAGGCTGCAACAGTGAGAAGTGATTCATCTTTTCTGTTTCCTAGCCAAGCAAGGTATCCATTCATTATTTTCCCCAAATAGGACATTCTTTTATAGCACAAGCTTTTAAAGTCCCCTTTATCTTCATTAAACTGTCACACCAGCTGACAAAGGTTTGTCACTGAACTCCAGCAGTACTAGTATTAAATGAGTCCTACAAAGTTCTCTGATGTAAACAACATTTGTACAGTACCTGAAACATAGTAGTTGTTGTTTCAGCTGGCTACTCAAGTATGTCAGCTTGTAGCCAGCTACATATAACTTTCACACTCTTAAATTGACAGGGAAATCAAATGCAATTATGATGAAGACTTGGCTTCCACATTGGTAATTTCCTTGCATTCCTAGAATTAACACAGAAGTTGGGTGCTGAAATGCACATTACATCCAACTTATGCAGCTTTGCATTTATTTAAGTTTTCTTGGGCTTAGACAGTAACATGCAGGTTCTGGTTACAGCTCAGTCTGTGGCTGTTTCTGGGTTGATGAGCATATTCAATTCAGGGTCTAATTTTGGAAGGAAACCTGAAATTAAAAGATAAAGACCAGCAGAGTGGCACAATGGATAAAAGAAATTGTCTGTAGAGAAGTGTGTATGTACCAGCATGTGCTACAGCATATACCAAACCAGCCGACCAGGAAAGATTGCCCAGGTCTTACTCCAGAAACCAATGACTCCTCTTGCCCTACACAGTTTAGAATACTCAGAGAGTGAGATTCAAAACTTCCCTGATCCTACAGATCTTCTTAATGAGCTCCAATTTATAGGTGAGGCAATCTGGAACCATAATTACTTTTTCCAACAGGCACTTTAAAATTTTAACATTATTTATATGAAAGGCTATTCCATTCATTGGTTGAAAGAAGTCAGCTTGTTCTTCAAATGCTGCAGAGCAAGTCTGAAAGGTATTCTTTCAGGAATACTAAGATTTCTTTGTAAAAGTTGATTAGATTTGACTGGTAGAATTGCTACAGACTATGGAAAAACCAGTGGGGAAAAAAATCACTTTTCATTGGCATCATAGTCTATCTACTGAGGTCTTTTGCCAATATTTAAAGGTATGGTGACATTCAAGCACTACAATCTGTACTGATCGTACCATGAGTTATCTTACAACTCCAACACTTTTGTTGCTATCATTTTTCAACATGAAACAGATTCCCTGCAAAACAAATAATGAAATTTGAATAGCTGAGATTTAATCATCTTTTCAGTCTTTCGTATTTAAATAATCCTTCCATATGTGCTATAAATTGAGCCCTTTTTCCTTGTTTATAAAATATATATTCCATTCAATAAGAGATGCTACAACAAAATAAATTATCTTTATCGTGATCTTTAATCTGAACATCTAACATAGAAAGAAGAGAAAGCTCTGGAAAAATACTCAGTAGAATACCCATTATTTGAATTTTATTTTAGCCCATCACACTTAAGTTAGTGCTATATTTTTCAAGGTAGATGCTAAATTTTCAATCATTATTGTAGTGAATGATAGTACTTTTTGTTTATCATTGAGAAGAAGCATTTCGACTTTCCCTTTCTGCTTCTGTCCCAACACAATGGGATATTGGTCCTATTTGAGTGTTTACAAATTAATGGTGGATATTTCATAGCAAAAAAATTGAGAGAGTGAGCACCTGGGTGAAATGGAAGGGCTGGAAGAGGGTTTAAGTGCAAAATGAAGCAAGGGAAAGGAAAAACCATTAGCTTATTATACTGATAACAGTAGTAGAAATATTCAGACTAACATATATGCAAAAATATTTCCAGTTCTGGATGCCAACATACTTATTTACTGCAGTGTATTCAGGGCATTACATGTGCTGTGAGACAACAGAACTGGAATGATTATCGCATATAATAGGTAAAGGTTCGCCTCCATGTACTTTTGCCTTTGTGAAAACATGCACGGCCACATGGTCAGAAGTTCAAGATCCCCTGATGCATCCTAAAACTCCTTATCTTACTCTCATTATCTTGTGACAAAGTCTGCCAACCGTTTTCTCCAAGTCATCCCATCTGCCCAAAATCTACCACTGATCACCAGTTTAGCTTTCTCGATTTAGGGGAAAAATAGAATTATTTTTCATTGCCTTCTGCCCAAGCCTCTGGCAGTCACATCAACAGTCCCATCTGTTCTTTTTTTCAGCTTAATCCCACCCAGATTTCTGATTTCAGGATTTGCAATTTAAAGGGAAGATATGTGATATGCATAATCAATGGGTTTCCTCCAGACTTGCACAGACTTGCACAGTAGTTCAAAAGACTTGCACAGTAGTTCTCCTTCTTTCTCTTTTTCTCATACATACACACACATGCATGTGCACATGTAAAGACTTTCATTTTTAACACACTTTTCTTAAATGAAAATAAACACTTAAACATTGAATTATGTTCGGGCAATAATACCTTTGGCTTGATTAAGTATTGCTATCGTGATGAATTTGGTTAAGAGCAGAGATGTCAGAAATGTTTAATCACCAGGCCTGACAGCACATGCTGTAGATTTTCAGAGCTGGGCTGGAGGCAGCAAAATAAAATGTCTGTACATATGTCTTAAAATTGTCATCTTGCATCATGTCTCATTGTTCTAATATTAAGAAGCACAGACAGTTGCTCCATCATTGGGGAGTTTGCATCAGTAGCTATATTTTGATGCTTTTCACAAATGAGAACCTAGAGGAAGAACAAGCAAATGAAAAAACTAAACCTGGGTTGGCCCAAAAATCTTTTAGGCTCTTTTTGGGAACACAGCAGAGTTTAATACCTGCAGGAAACAGAATCTGGTAGTGTTCCAAACTATATCCATTACGCAGAATCCTAAAAGTCTAATTTATTTGCTTTTTCACATCATACAGAGGAAAAAACAATAAAGACTGTGGCACGTAAAATACATATCACCCAGTCTTTGGGTCAAAATCTAGGTGTGGTGCTTACATCACTATCAGCTTCTACACCAGTGTGGGGATACCAGGCTCACAATAACTCAGAATAATTCTGAAATCTGATAAAGCTTTCAGTTTAGGTATAATTTAAGATTAGGTCTTTAGGCTCTTCCCTGGACTCAGCAATCGATACTTCATCATACAGCTCTACAGGAAGAGACAATTTCTGTTCACACCTACTGGGGTATATACCACACAAACAGAGTTAGTCTGATGGTGTTTCCTCTTACAAACTGGTTGCTGACTATTTCTGGGGGAGTCTGCATGAAAATGCCAAGACATAACAAATTTCTTAAAATATGTTGAATATTGTCAATAAATATCTGTCTTGGTTTTGAAAGACAGGTGTCTGCTGAGAGAGGTTGAACCCTCCCTTAGGACAGAGAATGTGATTACTCCTCCCTCCGAATTATTTTAATTTTGAAATCAAGGGCTTTCAGGCAAAGATATGGGAAAAGAAATAACAGTCCTTTCCTAGTATCTATAAACAAGCAATAACAATAATAACAACCATAAATAGAACCAGAAACCAACAGCAGATGACTTTCCCGTGCGGTGGAATCACGGTCGAAAAAAACAGGGGGGAGCGCTGTTGAGCGTGAGGCAGAGGGGGGCAGGCGGCAGAGGCAGCCGGACTCTCCGGACTCTCCTGGCAATTGCTGCAAGAAAAACCAGACCGGGGAAGCGTGCACTTCCCAGTGGCAAAAAAAAGGTTGAATCAAAGCTCACCCAGCCAGGAGAAGAAAAAACAGGGCACAGTTGGATTTCCTCCGGTCGCAGACAAAAGCAAAGAGCAGCCTCTCCTCTCAGCGTCCGACCCGAGAGTGAGTGGCTGTTCCAATACCCAGCTCTTCCCTTACCTGCCCCGCCCAAGCACACCTTTTGTCTCTCACAAAAGAGTTGATGGCCCTAATCATCCGGCTATTTGTTACTTAGTAACAGTGATGGAGAAAAATTCCAAGACATCCCCCAACCTCCGACAATATCCTAAAAATTAAGAAAAATATAACAGGATGTCATTCCTTACATGGACCCTTTACAAATAGTGTTTTTTGAAAAAAAATTAAAAGTCTCACATAGTTATGATCTCTAAGTTTATTTCTGCATATGTGGAATAAAAAGTATATCTAGAATCACTGAATATTGAATATTCATTGAATATTCTGACTTGGAAGGGACCTTCCACATTTTCATAATAGACACCCTTATAAGTCGTAACCCTAAGTTCGTGATGTGAATGTGAGATACAGAGTAAACTGTAGATGTCCTGACATTCCTTAATGCTTTCCCAAAATTTTACTTATATGGCCGGAAGAAAGCTAGATTCCTACGAGATATGCTTGAAAAGCAGAAAATTGAAATACTACCTGTTGAATCAGTTGCCATTTCCTATTACTTACATGGAATTTTCTTTTTCAGTGCATTCTGTAATTTTTTAGATAAGACTTTTTTTGAGTTTGAAATACACTATCACTGGTGCATTTCTGTTCTTCGATATTCTTCAAGTTCCTATGTAAATGCTGAGGACCAACAAAGCTTCCCATCACAGACAAATCCTGGATCACAAATAATATGTGGAGACATTACTAATCCCTCTTCTGGAGGTGCACTATGTACTCCTCTTGAGATCCAAAACCACTCTTGAGAGGGAAGTCTGTTTAAGACATAACACATGTCCAGATCTGAATAACTGAATACTTACAAGAGCATTTCCAAGGCAACGCGAGCTCAGAAACAAACCACTGCTATTTTGGATCGTGATCCATCTACTCCTATCAAATTATATTTCCATCAAACATCATGTCTTTAAATAAGTTTTTCAGGAAATAAGAAAATTAAAGTTTAGAACAGTTTAATTTTTCTTATAAATTGCACAGTGAGTAGCCATAACATGTGGCTTTATTTAAGAAATTTGTGTTTGATTTCCAGCTCTTATTTTGATTTGATGTGAGAGGCTGCCAAAAAAAAAAAAAAAAAGAAAGACATAAGAATAAATAAACAGAAAAAAACTCTTACAAACAAAAAACAAAGGCCTATAAAACCAGGACAACTTACACTGTTCTAATTAGTAAAACCTTTAAGGATTTACAGGAAACAGTGATTTAGAGAATTGAGAGAACACTATTTTTTTATTTAATAAAAATGACTCTTACATTGTACAGCCTGTTAAGGTACCATGTAATTTAACTTCTCTTCCTCGTGGAAGGTTGCCCACATACACACATTTTATATGGTCACAAAACCCCTCATCTCTTCAAGACTTTGCTTGTTAAACCATGATACAAAATAAACACTTGCTTCAAAAGACAGACCTTCACCTACAGGCCTTTTCTTGCTCTGGACCTTCACCAACAGATCTTTTCTTGCTCTGAAAATCCCCTGGCTGTTTGATAGGCTAGATATGTTTCTTTTGGGATTATATCTCATAATAATTCTTATTTCCATGCAACGCAGATATGAAATAAATTTAGGCACCAAGAAACTCTAATCTGAGTGGCATTGGCATATTAATGTATGGTCTATCTTTATATTCAGTAGGCTTCTCAATGTCACCTCAGAAAAAGGTGTTCTTGTTGGCATATCTGTGACCAGTTCACTAAAAGAACACATTTATTCAGCAGGGTTGTGCTACACTACAATTACTCTGATGTTTGTTTTCACCTTTTTTACTTCATTGCCACAGCTGAAAAAAAGCCTTCAGGAAAGTATAAATTAATCTGACACCACCTGCATTACATGAAAGGTTTTTGTGTGTGAGAATTGTATTCTTTTTGAGCATATAAGATAAACCAGGAAATACCATAGTACAAAATGTATTTAAATTAAAGCAAGGCATCCTCAGACTGATGGACTTATCCTTCACTGGGAGAAGATGGTGGATATGCATTAAACCCAAAAATAGTTGGCCTGTTTCAGACCGACTGGAAATTATCCCAGGAAGAGGAACTGACTCAGGTAAGGGATGGAAGAATTTCTTTCAAGACACTTAAAACAACACTAAGAATTGTAGAGTCAAAAATAACAAAGCCTTGTGGTTGGCAGTCACAAAGCTAATGGGAAGCATTTCTACCTCTGCCTCTAGGGCTCAGGAGTATCACTTGACAGAGGTTTGTAAACAAGACCAATGTACATAGACCATGCAATACAATGAAGCATCTACTGTTCTTTTTTTGGCTTCCCTTCTCACTCTATTTTTGTCTAGAGGCAAAATACATTGCATGGCACAGTGAGAAAGCACAGAAATTTTATTAAAAAGTCAGACAAGAAAAAGAAAGCAGTCTGAAAAATAAAAGGGGGGGAAAGAGCTGTTGCTGTAGAATAAATCCCAAACTAGTTATTCTTACTGGCATCTGCACATGTTTGGGGGCAATGAGAACGTGAGGACCACTGCCATGCTCCTGTCACACTGCCATAATCAAGCAGCTTTATCAAGTAAGGGTCAGTCTTGCAACCAAGAAAATTGAAGGAGAGTGTGTAATATGTTTACAGGTCACATCAAGAACACTTCTATTTACCAAGAAATGAGAATAGAGCTGTGCTGTGCCTTTGACAAGAAATTGCCATTTCTTTGTAGGAGTTGGTCCTTTGCCAACATTCCATCTAAGTGCATCTTTCTTTTGGGCTGCGGAAGGAATTGTCACTGGTCCAAAACAACATACTTAAAGTGTTATATGCCAAGTGCCTCTAGTGGCCCAGTAAGCCAAAACATGCATTTAGAATACTGACTATTCCCATAAGCAAGGCTATTTTTGCTAATTGAGGGGCTCACTAATGGACTAGTTCATTAAAATAATGCCTGGATTTGTACTTGCACCTTCCAAAATTACTACATTTCTATTCCAGAATCAAATAGTCTAAATATTATTTGGTTTTGTTTGCTTCCCTTATGAAAAATTCCGTGAGCAGCTCAAATGACAAGTACATGAGCTAAAGGTTTACACTAGCATGAAGGCAAATATGAAACCCCTATTTCAACTGCTGTCTGGCACTCTGAGGCATTCATTATGGGTTCAGGGCTGGAATGGACATGGACATGGTTTAGAATCACTGCCAAACCCTGTTGAGGAAAGGCAAAACACCTAGTCTGAGTTGAAATGGTGTCGTTAACATACAAAGCTTCCCACTGGAAGTGGGTGAATTTACTATATCTTATTGGCTCATTTAAGGGTTGGACCAAGCTGTTGTGTGGGTTCAGTATCCTCCAGGTTAGGTATCCTTCAGCAGGATTCATCCCAGTGAATTTCACCACCTAACCCATGCTTTGTTCAGCAAAGGGGAACTCAGTTTATCTGAACTAGATCCTTCAGGAACACATCTCTGATGATCTTAAAAGAGTGGAGGAACAGCAAATATTTTCAAACCTCAAGTTCAGTTTTCATCATTGCTGTCATGATGATCAGCATTCAATTCTCTGTTGAAATGCACAAAAGTTCCATAAGCTCTTATTGAAGGGAAGCTTTCAGCTAAGTGGCTTCACAGCTGACAACGTATCAGTTTCAGTATCGATCCAAGTAATTGCATGTACATAACAAATGTGTATAATAAAAACACAGAAGTTAGTTTTAAGCTACATACAACTGTCCTCCAGAGAAATCAAGGAGCACTGAACTTAAAGAGAGAAGATTTAGCTCAAACAGATCCTTCTGACTACCAAAATAGGGAATACTTAGATTTGGCACCTTTTTCCAGGAAGCAGACATCAAAATACATGTGAGAACTTAACTTGGGATTTTCAAGTTTTTTAATACTCAAAGAAAGTGTCAGCAGTCTCAAAGTATTTCCTCTGACAATAAATTGGCACACTCGTAGCTGCAAGTTAATGATATTTTTTGTTTGCTTAAGCACTTTAAGTTCAATGGGAGGACAACTCAGACAGACTGTTCTCTTTTCCTAGTGCTCTCACATGATTTCTTGTCATGTTTAATATTGTTTTGTTAAAGCTGCACAGTTAATAGCTTATAGGAGCTGGTACCCACTTGTTTTGAAGTGAGATTTTTTACATTGCTGTGAATATTGAGCATAACAGGGGGATTTTTTTTTCCTTGGTTAGCTGTTTTTGTTGCTGTCTTTTCATTACAGTACTCAAGTTGAGGAAAATGTTTGCAACTTTAGAAAAACCCATGGTAATTCAAAAATTTCTACATGATTTTTAGGAATATTTTTTTTCTCTAAATTAACAGAGTCCAAAAAAAGTGAAGCAAACAGAGTTAAAGAGCAAAGGTAACGTTCAGAAACTGCCTTTCCACAGAGCTGTTTTCTGCTGTGTACTGATGATATTTCTGTGTGTTGTTGAAAGATCAAATATACTGACTGCAAACCCAGAATTTCAATGCTTCAAGTAGTTAAAAAAAAACTCCACAAAACCAACAGTGGCAACAACAAAAGCAGATTGTTAACCATTTTGCTTATTCTTTTTTATATCATAGCATTTCAATCTAATAGACATCCCTGAATTCTAGATACGGTTGTGAAAAGCCAGTCCTGTGAGTCCAGTCACTTTTGGAGGGGAGAAAAAAACACAGTAAGGAAGATGAAGAAACATTTATCAAGAATAGTCCAGACATGTGCCCTTGCCTAAGTTGTGCACATTTTCAAGATTCCTGTTTGCTTTATTATTCATATTTTGATACTCTTATAACTTTATTTTGAAACAGTCATCCAGCCTGCAACTACTTACATAGAATGAAAAGACAAAAGAGAAAATCTCTGTAAATCATTAAAAAATATCTTGTCTGTTTTATCTACAGTCCATCAGCTTCAATTTCAATTAGAAAAAAAATATTTTAAAAACATTCTTCATGAAATGAGTAACTTGTTCTTTAATATATTTAGAATTTTCCCATTTCGGCTAAAACTCCTTTAGCAAATGTATTTTGGCTACTATTGAAGAAAAAAATACGTGTAACAATTAATTGTGGGGAAAGAGCATGGGCATCAAAAAGATGCAAAAGAGGAGAACATGGAAATTCCTTCTGAGAATTACCATTTATCCATCTTACAGTGGGAACATAAGTATGGAAATCAGACCCATTGTGTAATGCTGAGCACTGGAAATTGGCCTCTCTCACACCCATTGCACAGAGCCATATGGTTCTTTATTAATCTGAAGTGAATATTCATTGTCTTTGAATCTGGTGATCCTGTTCCCCATTGTTCTCTTTCTGAGCATTAAGAAACTTGCTGGCTTTAAGATATTGCTCCCACCAGGCACCATCATCCCCCGTGTCTCTCACATAAAACAAAGACAGAAGCCAGAATGTGTGATTTCCTCATTCCTAATGTCTTTATCTAGTCCTTGACTGTTTTGTGTCACCTATTCCTTACTTTAACCAGTTTCATAATCAGATGAGGCTGTCATTTGTGTCATGGCTCAGAACTATAGGCATAAACTTTTAATGGCACTGTCATATATTTACTGATAATCTAAACACCACATACACCATCCATTGGCCTTCTCCAGCCGTAGCAGTCACAAAGAATTACAAGGCAGTGAAGCATAGCACTCCTTTCCAATACTGGTTGTCTTTGGTCAACCTAAGCTTTTCCAAATCCCCTGGTATTATATCCCTTCAAATAGTTTCTGAAATTTCTTTTTAACTTGTCACAGTTTCTGAGATGCCGAGATACACCTCCTTCCTTTAACCCATGTTTCCCCACAGTCTCTGGATTTTGTCTTCTATCCTAAGCTCCTTGGAAGTCCATAAGCTTTTAAGTCATAGTGAAACTCATTTGTCTGCTCTTTTTTGCACCGTGATGTCATAACTTTTAGATAAATCTTTCCAAAGCACCCATTGTTTTCCCAAAAGCTTTACAGACTACGTCTCTGAAGTAGAAATAAAAAATGTAGGATGTTTTATTACAATTTGCAATGTCAGTATATTGAATACAGAATAAAACCACAGTACCTATCACAAATAGGAAATAAAAATTTCAAGTCTTACACATGAGAAAATTTCTAATAAACTCCAAGCTAAATCTCATGCTTCAAGACAACAAATTTCTCACAAAAAGAACGAAAAAATGAAGGTAGAAAAATATTCCCACCAATGCTTGGCTAAATGAAACTGAAAGAGAACCAGGGTGTCTGGTGTGCTTTGGAGAGGAAAGCTCTCCAGATTACTGCACTTAAATTATCTATCTGGATTTCTTACATGAGACCTTGGGAACCCAACCTAACGTGTGGGACCAACACTAGGCCTTATCCTTTCAAGGAGACAGCCTCACCATTTCCTAGAAAGAAGACTTTAGATGATTAGTTCAAGTAGATTACTTCTACTTAATCTTTTCTGTGGTGAAAACTGAGGGAGATGAAGTACTGCCTGTAACAGCTGTTAGGTATTCCTAAGAGTGCATTAAATCTTGTGGCTTCCTAATCTGCTGGATCCTTTTGCATGTTCGTCACTGTATTCATTAGAGCCACAGCCACAATTTTAGAATCGCAAATTACTGGTCATTACTTGCAAGACAACCAGTTGGTATTTAGAAGGTGTCCTTGCTCCGTAGCTTTGGGAGAGAGGATAAGCCAGTGATCTGGGCCAAGTATGGCCTCACTGCGAGCATTAAGAGCAGAGGAGTGGTTCCAGAAAGTCAGTCTGTAGGCCACGTGCCTTAGGGGTGTTCTCCTCGAATTCTAAACTGCTTTTTTGACATTTCCTTCTTGTTAACTCTCTTCCACTTTACTGTCATTGTTTCTGTAAAGCAGTAAATAATGAGGCATTCCTTTCCTGAAATGTTTGTTATTAATATATTCAGTATGGGTTGGGTCAATATATTCAGTTCATTGCCCATATATTTAGTGTAGCTTGAGGTGCTCAGGATGGGACGCTCGGGAAGCTGTAGGGACATCAGCAAGCAGGAAGGCTTCTGGTCTAGCTGGATCACTAAGCTGTTTCTTGCCAACATTTTCACCTACAGCTGACTGAGGCACTGGGGATATTTATAACCCACCTGACAAGTAAACTCTCTTTAAAAAAAAAAAACCTACAAGAACAACAACTACTCTTGTAGATTAGAGAAAATATAATTTAGGAGTCTCAGAGATTTGACAAGTTTCTTGCTGAGAAAAAAGAACTCAATATGTTGCAAAACCCTTTTGCCAAGAGTTGCTTGACACACCATGCTATTTTCCTGTGAATTATATGTTGTCATTTAAACATAAGAGCATAAACCTATTGACACACTAAAACGCTTTTAAATTCTTTTTTGCATATGACAAACTTTGTTCTTGCTTCATAAATGGTCTCCAATTAATGAAAAATAATCTTGGTATATACATGACAAATAGGAAAAAAAAAAGGCAGAAAGACAGAAAAAGAAAAGAGAACACACTTGCATTTTCCTTGCAGCTTCTTCATAGAGTCCTCTGTGCTTTTAGCTAGTGCCAGATAGAATATGATAAGATAATTTTCCAAGAAAAAAGCAACCCCAATAAAAAATGTTTAATGTGAAATTTGAAATTTTGCTAGAAGCTGTGTTTGATAATAAATCAATATATGTTGGCATTTTCATCATAGTTTGCATGTTAAATGACTGTAAAAAGTAAGGGCTAAGCTACATCTGAATTAAATTGAGATTTGCACAAGTGTTGCAGCAATAGATTGAAACGCCAATAATTAGGTTAAATTAATTAAATATACATACAAGTCATCTTCACATGTCTTACATTTTACAAAAATTCTTTAAAAATCACTTATTATATTTAATAATTTATATAATAATTTTTCTGAGCAAATATTCTTGTAAGTATAAAAATATTTAAATTAATTTTATTCCCTAGTGTTATAATTTAAATATTCAGTATCCTGTTAATATGAAATTAATACTTCACCAGCACATCCTAAAACCAACTACAATATCAGAAATGTAAAATGATTACAGTAACAATAAAATAAAAAAAAAGGAAAAAAGGAAGAACCTGTTTGTTCTTTTTCAGATTCTTTGAGAAATTATGTACAGAGTTGGTCAAAATGTTTTGTTTTCGCTGAATAAGTTCATCACTGACTTTACAGGCCAGTAAAATCACCACAAACTATTTCAGCTAAATGTTATAATGAGCTTTGGTATTTTCACCAAAAAACCCACTTCAGAACCACTTAAAGCTTTCAGATGAACATTTAAGAAATTACAATGTTTAGATTATTTATTCATTATTTGTAGTTTGTTAAACAATTCTGGAAAAAAAAATCTTTTTATACCTACTTGAACCAAGTCTAATTCAGCATATTCTGTAATATGTAGAGGTTTCTTTGACTAATAGGCATTCTGTACAGATAGACAAAGATGAAACAGAATCACATCAGTACAATAAGGCATAAGGACAACTCCTCTGAAGTCTGCTCTCCAATTGAGCAGTCAAGTACACAAAACAGTGCTTACAGAGTCAATCCTTAATGATATGCTGAAGCAAAACAGTATTTCACTGTTTTCTGAAACCTGAGACAAGCAACTAGCTATTTAAAATTGCCATGACTGAGAGATCATGGTATGTAGAAGTGTTGTGAGTGGTTCTGAATAAACAATGAATTTAAGATTTCTGGAATTAGCAATGTAAGCCTGGCAATTCATATTGACAGAAAGAAACACAGTTGAGAGAGATAGTGCAGAGGCAGAGTCCTCAAAGGTGATATTTAGAAAACTGTGGGACAAGAATACAATCACTCTTTGTCTTTTCACAGTTCATTTCAGATATATTTGCGTGCATTAGCAACAAAATATGGTAAGAAAATGATGTGTCTATTCTCTTCAGAAAGTGTAACTGATCATCCTTGAAAACCATTTTTTCGTCAGAGAGCTTAAACCAGAAGAAGTAACAAATAGTGTCTCTTTATAAGCACCTTAACTTCATTTTATTTTATAGTTTTAACCCAATTTGGATTCTTTAAATGATGGTTTCACTAGGAAGCTTGTTTTTATTTATATTTGCATCCCCATTAGGAACCAATAATTTCTATTACTTTTCTCACTATAATGACCCTGTTCAGCAGTAAAACCAGCTCCATTTACCTGGGAACTGTATTTTGCACCAGCATCTTTGTCAGGTTTGGGCTGGATTAATTTTCTTCAACTTCTTTGGAGGGTTACAGTTCTTTTTTCTCAATCTTTGTTTACATAATACATGCAAAATTTAATAAATATACATATGTGCTCAACAAAACAGTTTTATAAGACAATATATACAGATCAACCATTCTATTTTGTTCATATGACTCAAACTGTAGTGTTGTTTCTCTTAATATCTGATGGCACTGGAAATAAAACCAGAAACAACTCCCTTTTTCACTCCCACACAGAGTGCTTATCCACTAACTGAATGATTAATTACAATTTCACACTTGTGTCTGTGGACATTCTTCATAGCACTTGGAACAATTGACATTATTGTATTTCTCTTTTCAACATTCTCAAACACACTTTGTTTCTCAAACAAAGCAAAAATGTAGGCAGGATAAAAAAAACAAACTGAAATCAAACCAAAACAAACCAAAAACAACCAACCAAAAGGAAAGAAAAAACCCTCAGAGGGTTAAATGATTCTACAGACTTAATTGTACATTTTTTTACCTGACTTAACATAAGTCAAGAAAAGATCTGATGTTTTAGATTTCCATGCAGTTCTTGGAAAGAGTTATGGTGGCAGCCTTGCAGTGCCTGTCTGCAACATCTGAGGCCTGTTGGGGAAACTACAAAAGAGGTTTGTTGAATTTTAATGTTGAACTAATGTTACGTTTGTAGCCGGCTGCATTAGATGGGTGACTGCAAGTTGAGAGGAGAAAGTAAAAAATGGCTTCCCCCGTTTACCAACGAGTTCAAATGTTCATCCTGTCCTTTCCGTGAACCCGCTATTTATGGCAAACTCTTTTAACCTATCTATAATTCATGAAGAAATCCGTACAGAATAACATTACAGATAGATGATCGTGACAGATTTTTCGACTCAAGGAAGTGTCACGTTTTCCATGTGCATGTTATAGAAATGTAGAAAGCCCATGTCACAGTCAACCCAAAGCAGATTTCTCAAAAAATCAGGTATAAGTAAATCACCTGCAATGTGAATTGAAAAATTATTTTGCATTGAGTAACATGCAATTTCTATATAAAAACACATAAATGTTACCCAACTCTGCAGATTTTTTATAATATAACTGGTGTTTACTGCAGTTGCTCTTGGTACTCCGTGACTGCCTTTACTGAGTGTCACAACATTAAGCAGTTCAAAAATTAGAGTGAAAAGTTTTAAACTGTTTCCTTCAGTTGCATTTCAATATCTTGATTCTCTTCTTCTTTTGAGAAGTGTGGAAGAGATAAAAGATATCTGTTCACATTAATTAAATACTGGACTTCACAGAATGTGGCAATAAAATTCACCTACATTTTCTGTGTACTATTTGTGTCTACTCTATATTACCTTACTTAATAACATATGAATAATAATGCACAATTTATATCACATCTAATATGAAACGCAGCTGAACTGCTCCCAGATGTAGCCCTCAGTATTGTTTCATTACCACATACCTCATCTATTTTTCAGCCTGTATGATAGTGTTCATCTCCATATGAAATTAAATTAGCTGTCTTAATAAAAGGAAAGCAAAGAAGAATTATTATTACTAATAGTGCAGCTAATCATCTGAGGAGGAGGTATTCTCAGTGTAAATAAATTAAAAGTTAAAAAATAATGAGTTCTGCTAATGAATTTTATCTCTGTCAATTAATAGTATTCTAGAAAAATCTGTAATAAAGAAAAAATATCTTTACCTATATGCTATATAAATATCCCTATGAATTTATATATATATACATATATACATATACCCCAGGGAAAAAAGTTACTGGTTATCAAGGTAAACTTATAATTTTATTTATGCTTTGCAGGATTTTTAAATGACAAACATCTCCAAGAGAAATCGAAGTGATGACCTCTTATCTTGTCAGCAGGTCACAATTACATTACATGGCACAGGTTTTAGCCCAGTTTCTGGAAACTCCTACCCAAAGGCATAATTTTATTACTTTGAAGCTTTTATTACTATTAAAATCGAATTCATATAATTTTTCTCTCTCTCTTTCACTCTCTACATATTATTAGCTATCAGATATTAAATATTATGCAATGTTACCAGATGTCTATAGTTATACACTTATCAATAAAAAATATGTGTAATTTATTAGTTTTGCAACTTTTTTTTTTTTAAGTAATTCTATGCACAAATTAAGTAGACAAATTTCATAAACAACAATAATGTTCCTTGTTTCCCTGTTGGAAGATGTGTTTTAGCATTTAGTTTGCAATATCAGCTGCAAAGCTCACCATGGCAAAAAAATTAATAGTTCGTTGTCTCTTTTATATGCTGATATTTAATTAAAGAGTATATAGCTTCAAGTGTGCATTATATGTTCTACATGCATTACTCATATTAATGACTGTCACTTGATAGGCATCCAGGGGTGTTATTTTACAAGAATTATCTGTTAAATAAATAAAGACCCAGCTTTGCAACCTCCATGGCATGTGCATTATGATAGTGCAGCTGGTTCATGAGTGGGAGAAATAGTAATCACCAGAGCTGGAACCATCCACAGAAGTTTCTCTAGTAATCCAACTTCCAAAAAACTGGAAAGGAAGCTGTGAGTATAACTCAAAGCAAGCAGTTGTCAGAGCAAAGCCAAAACGTGTTTGTGTGCATCAAGTGCTCAAACAAGCTCCGAGTCATTGCATTTTTGAAAACACATTAAAGATTAACAAGATGGTGAAATGTGGACAACAACAACAAAAAAATACCTTTGCTTGTAGCCCATATTATCTTACAAAAAACCAAAAGCCATTAAAAGTCCACCTTTAAGTTAATCTTCATGAAAGGGGCTTAGCACACCCATCATATTTGACTGAGTCTGCCACTGCTGGTAGGTCAGCACCATACTTGATGTTGTTTCATATGAATACCTCCCAACATAATTTCTTTGGTTTTTTTTCCCTCAATTAATTCCCTGAAGCATTCACAAAGCTATTTTATTAATACTTATATATCTGCCAGTGATGTTCAATGGAAGGACACATGCACATTCTAGAGAAAACAAACCTATGCTTTTCCATTAGTCAGAAGGCACTGAATAAATGAAGATTCATCGATTTTGTTTCTAATACCAAATGTGAGAGCCATCTGGTCTTACTTCTTGTATGATCCATGGCACAGAATTTCCCATTATGATTCCTGCATTGTGTGGATGTGCTAAATACAATTTAGTTTAATCTGCTAGAGAAATTAATGTAATAATAGCTATGTATACCAGGAATAGACAGAGACTTCACAAGCATTACCTTAATGAGCCCACTAAATGCTGTATTTAATATTTGGATGATGATGAAAAAAGGAATTGATAGACTCTTTAAAACAAATTTTGTCATTTTGATTATAGTATCTCATTAAAAGAACAGTCTCACTGTTTTGGTTTTTAAATGCATATGAATGACTAGATAATAAGTATACTAAATGTTACTGCTAGGCAAAAAGCTCCGGATTTTTTTTTTCTGTTTTTGTTTTGGCTTGGTTTTTTTTGGTTTTTATTTGTTTAGAAATTTAAAATCACTATAGAAATATGGGGTTTTGAGAGAAGAACTAATCTAAAAGCTCATTTTTAGATCTTGCTTAAGAAGATAGAGTATAAGCTGTTTTGTTAAAAATATTATGCACAACAAAAATGAAAAAAAATTAGCCAATGCAGCTGAAGATAATTTTCATCTTTTTTTCATGAAAAATGTTAGCTAGAATGAAAATCTTGCACAAGAAAATATTTGTTTTGTTAAAAGTTAAGACTTCTTAAAAATAATGTTACCTGCTTTCTTAAAGGATATAAACTATTCAAAATCAACACGTAAAGAAAAATTAAGCACACCACAAACAGGTTACTGGAATACTAAGTTGCTCTTTATATCACATTATTTAAAGCTGCTTTGAAAAGGATTAGCAGCTCCTCACATCTTACAGACTGCAGAATCAATTGAGTCACTTAGGAAGAAGAGGCATTTCCATAACCCAGCTTTAAACTAGTGTTCAGATTCCACTTCCCTGAGTGCATTAAAAATGTACAGACAGATAGCTAAGCAGATAACAGCAGGTGAACTTCTGGCCCTATTACAGTCAATGGGAGGTCTGTCATGATATCAAAGGCGCCAGGATTTCACCCTCTAACTCCTCTTTTTAATCCATCAGAAAAGCACTTTCACCTACCAAACTTAATGACAAAGCAACTAAAAGTTTTGAACAATTTTGAAGTCCACACTGCAAACTTAAATTTCGCATTTGTTTGAGAGGCACTGGCAGCTTTCAAAGTGTGGATTATCAGTCAGCTTCCTGCAGTTGACAAAGCAAATCAGAGCAAGTAAATTTGAATGTGTGAATAAAATACATGTTCAAAAAATGTAGTAACAACTAGTAAGATGCCAAGAAAATTTCTGTATTTAAATTAGACATCTGTGCCCTATTTTTAAATATTCATCATTGTAAGTGATTCAGCATGTTCCTCAGTCCTGTCAGAGTACACATATTTTAAAAACCTTTTAGCTTTAACACCTTCATTGCCATATGAATTCATTATTAGAAAATTTTCCACCCTTAAACTTATTCATATCTACAGATTTCGCCATTAATTTAACTGAGTCAACACAAACTGCAAAGAAAGGTTGCTTTTCAGAGCTTGTGTAAGAAAATAAACACTGCCATTAAAATGAAATATAAAAAGTTACATTGTTCAGACATACGACCAAGCAGGGGTTACATATTGCTTGTTCTTATCCATATATTTCTGATTCATACCCACCAGCTACAATGGAAGCACAATTGAATTGGACAAATAGAGAAAATAATTCCTGAAGAGGGCACAAAAAATCCTAAAAAGCTTGAGGAGGATCCTGAAAACACAGAGATGATAGGAAAAGAAATGTGACCCATTTATTTCAGAGGCACTTGTACAGAGGAACACTCAAAACAAATAGATATATGGATAAAAGTCTGGATGACCTGCATTGTCCTGATTTGTGTGAGAGGTTGCATGAGGTGATAGCAGTGGTTCTTTCTCGCCTTGAAATCCATTAAATTATGTGTTATCTGAAATGAAGGGGGGAAAAGTGACTATATTACGGTAAGTTTGATGAATACCCCAACCCAAAACCTAACCCAAATTAGCTACATATTACAATGCAAGATCCAAATGCCTGTGGGTTAATTAAACTGGCTGTCAAAGAATGATGAAATTATTTGGGATAGGGGAGAAATTGCTTCCAGTACATTCAAAGTTCATGAAAAGCCAATAAAGCATGGAACTAAAATTGATCTAAAAATGGTGCATAGAAAAAGGCATAATCACAAGTTATACTTGTGCCTGAAAGTGAACTAGTGAGGGAATTAGCAAAAACTCCACTTGCTTTCATGAAGCCATAATAGCAGAAAATATCTGTTGTCAACAAGCTGGTTGCAAGAGTGTAAACAATGGAACATATTGGGGAAATATGGGAAGATGCACCTGCCAAAGAAAGATCAGCAAACACACTTTGCTAATGTGTCACAAGTGTCTAGCAGAGAATCTGCACATTCTATTGACAATGCACTTTAGATATATCACGTACTAATAGTTCTGAAACACTATCTTCTGGTAAAATAGCAAGATGTTGTGATATTTGTCACCCTCTAGGACTGACAAAATTCTGCATCGAACCTCAAGGAGTGGTAGACAAAGACACCAGGAAGCATCTATCCACCAAGTTAGTTTAAATTTTGTTCTGAAAGAGTATGAGGAGAAAGTGAAATTAAAAGATTAAGACAAGAGAGATACATGCTCTCATAGACAGAATTCACTATTAAACTCTCATTGAACACACCAGTGAAATTATGGATTTGCTTTTTCTTGGTTTGTAGAAGGTGATCAGTGTTTTTATTTTTTTTGTCTACATTTTGGGAAAAATACTCATTGAATGTTTGTATTTAGTCTCTTCTTAGATTCACTTAGTAGTTTCAGAAATAGCTAATTTTTATCTCCCTGAAGATTCCTGGAGTTTGCTTAAATCACTGAAGATAGGCAATTAAAGAGGGTAATTGTACTGCTGAAAACAATAATTAGACATTTTCTCGTTCCTTTGTTTTGTCTACTTTGGGTCCTTTCATTGTTTTACCAGAGGTAAAAGTCAGAGCAGTCTAGATGTGAATTGCAGGAAAATCTTTTAATATTTACCCAATAAGACATATTCAATTTTATCAGCGTCTTGATTTGAATAGAAGTCATATGATTTCCATATCTTATCACTAAAGTCTCATAATTTATAGAGGGGGAAAAAAAAGAAACTATCACAAGGTTCTCAACAATTTGACAATGAACATGATTAACTTTGGTCAATATGTGAAATACTTAAGAAAATGGTTCCAGGAGCAGGGCAGGGAAAGATTAAGTGCTCTATGAGTTATCGCTTTAGCACTTAATGTGTATATCACGAGTCACAGAGCAGACATGTTGAGTAAAAACGTTTTTTAACACCAGCTAAAAGAGACAAAGAGACTATTGGTCTATAAATGAGCATATTATCCTGAAATAATATGCTCTGCAAATAAATATTTTAAACTATATGTTTCCTCATGAAGCATAATGCATATTGAACCTTAAAGCACAGTGTTTTTCTTGTTGGAGCACTATCTTTCAGGATAGTCCTGAATTTTAGAAACAGATTGATGAAACTAGATTAGATTATATAGAATAATTTAAATCTCTCAATGTTTATGGGAGTTTAATTATGCCTATACATAAGTATCTAAATTAAAGTGTCTATTCTGAAGCATGAGCCCTTAATGTATGTATGGGGTGTAAATTTAGGAAATCAGAATGTCTTTCAAGACAACTAGAATGTGGCAACCTGACAGATCATATGGTTTTATAGCTTATTTTTGTTGCTTTTGTACTCAAAGACCTTTCCATTAGAACTAGAACTCTGTTGGTCTAGTCTATAAAACAACACTTGAAAATAGAGAGTCATGATAAATAGTACAGCCTCAAAGGGTTTATGAGTAATAGGAATAATTAGTGTATCTCCTTGGTTTTATCTCTTATTTTCTTGGTTTTGTCCCTTCTTTTCTTATAGTGTATGTTTTATTTATTTATTGATGTTAGATATTGCTGGTTCAGCTTCCCTTTTCCATATATCTCTATACAGCTGTTTGCAGCCACAAATAAACTCTTAGTTAACAATCAAACTCTGTGTGAACTGAGAGTATTTACTGATAAAAACTGTATTTTTTTACCAATCCAGGAATTAATCTAGAGCAGTGATAAAAAATGAAATGAAACAAGAATATGGTTTCCTTGCACCTCACAGTGTGAAAAGACTTTAGTCTGCTAGTTTAGAGTTTCAGATGGAAGACCTTGTGAAAGACTGATATTGAAATATTGGTAAAAGTCTGAGCTAATTTTTCTCACACTACAAATCTCAAATGTGCCATTTTTAGATTCACTGCATTATTTGTTTGTTTTTCTGATATTCTACTTCCGATTTAGCAGCTCTATACAAACTTCCCAATTAAGTAAAAAGAAACCAATTTGTATTGTTTACAGGTGAAAATTTTAGCTGGACTGACTAAGATGCATGTAGTTGAGAAAAATACTTTCCAAACACTAATTACTTTACAAACACTCATTGTTTCAATGTTCATAAAAAACTGATTTGTTTTGTGGTGAAGCAGACACTTAGCAAAGAGGAAAATGTATATTTCGTCAAGCAGATCTCATTTTCCTTATGCAGAATTATAGAGATGTATACTTTAAAACTTGCTTATACTGAAATGCTACCTAGATACAGTTTGAACCCTTTGAATGTCTCTTCCTTTTAACCTTTGCAAGCACTCAGAGTTTTACGTTCCAAGCACTCCAACTTTTAAATCTGTGACTAAAAATTTCGTCTAAAGTCTAGGCACAGTCTCAATGCCTACTGGATAGTCTGTATCCAAGCTCCTGGAATGTCAGAAGGTGGTGGACTTTAGCATGACAGACAGCCCTCGTTAATTTTCTCTTGAACCCCCAATTTTCTTCTTCTTATAATGCTTCAGCAGTCTCACATCATGTTTATGTCTGTTCATCTGACAGGCCAAAAAGTTCAGTGAACCTCTAAAGTGCAGTAGAAAGATTTTTAAGCAGTTACATTTTGAAACTGATGTACAAATAATTCCCCAAGTCTTATAACCTCATAATTAAAAGCAGTCTTCAAGACCGAAGCTTAAAGAAACATCCTTTTTTTTCTGAACTAGGCAAAGATATGCTGTTCATAGTTTCCAGGCACGCATTATTGAAACAGTGAGAGTGCAAACCTCACTGTGAAAGTCTCTGATTCTCTTTGCTCACAGTAAAACCACTGATCAAATACATAAAGCTTTATTTTAGACAAACCTTCAAAATTTAGAAAATATTCAACGGACAATATATGACTGGACTGTCACAGCAGCCTTCCTTAGTTCACCCATGGAGGACTTGCAGCCAAATTCTTCCCTTTTTTTATTCTTAATGACAAAAATATCAGTTACACTCATAGCATTCACATAGCTTTAAACATCTTGGCACAATGGGGTATTCTGATATTTTCCATTATAGATTAAACTATCTTCGCAACAAAACAGTGGAAACTTTCAAAATCCATCTTATACCTGCCCAGCATTGCCATGCTTGCATTGAATTAGAAGGTGAAAACACTGCTAACCATGAGTCAGTGTACTGGGGAATACCCATGGGTATTGTGGTTAGACTCACTGTTGTCCATAATATTTAAAGTTGGTTCCAAGACTCTTTTCCTTTCCTCCTCCACTTATTTTTTCCTGAGATGACCAAATAATCTCAGGTGAAGGTACATTAATGCACTCCACTTCATCTGTCTCCTTTAAATTAAATCAAGAGCTGGAACAGGAGTAGAGCAGCATGCTGCAGCCTGCAGCCTGAAGAACAAAAGAAGTGACTTGTACAGTATGGAGGGAGCCTAATGGGCGAAAGCATTCCTGCATGTAGCAATCTGTGCTCCCTACAATGTTACTCATCATTCTGTCTAACTTCAATAATATTCTTAGCATGAAATGTCTAAGATTAATGAGGCATTTATTCTCCGATAAGAAGCTGTCATAAAGAATACGTTTTCCATCAACATTTTTGCAGTTAAATTAATATTACCAACATTTTGCAAATACAGGATTCAACAGCAGTTTATAGCAGATGAAGTGAAGCTAGTCCATTGAACAGGTTTATAACTTGGGGTGGGTCAGCATTCAATTGCTCTGTTGATGAGAAGACAATGCTGCTCGCGAGCACACCCTCGAGTCTCAAATTGCTGTCACAGGCATTTTTGCTTGAAGCTGTTAGAGATTAGATACTGGCCTGGGTATGCCCATGGCCTGATCCAGTATAGTTGGAATTTCTTAATATTAAATAGGTAAAGGACCTCTAACATTTGTCATCTTTCTCTTGCTATGTGGTTGATCTTGAACAAAAGTCCCTGATCTGACTTTCTCTGACTTTCCATCCTGGAGGTAGTGAAAAAATAATCTGAAGTAATTTTAAAAATCCATTGCAATTAAAGCTCAAGCACTGACAGGGCAACCATTGGCCAAGTTCCTTTCTTTGTAAGTTGTAAAGTATCATTATCTGAGATGCATGTTTAAAATAAGGGTAAGTGATGTGTCTTCCAAAGCAAATGACCCATATAGGCTCTTGGTTACATTTCTTTTGCATAATCACTTTTTCACAAGGTTTCAGAAGCAGTAGCTAAGACATGTATTGGTCAAAACTGTGACACAGAATACATACTTCTCCATTAAGCATTAAAGGACTAAACATGAGGGGGTCAGTCTCTGACTGACTGAAATTAACAAAACTCATCCACTTTCGTTTTGGTCATCCTTGCAAATGTCTGCTACCAAATCCTCAAGTCTCGTTGCTACTTCCAAAAGATGTCCTGTGGAAATCTTGGGAATAATATGGATTTTTTGACTCTGCCTTCATTAAATCTATTTCTGTTTAAAGGATTGTTTGATTTTAAATAGAAGTGGATGAACTTTTTTTTCTGTTTTTCCTGTTTTTCTGTTGGATATTCCCTTATTCCCTGATAGTACATTTTCTTCTTTCTACTCTAGCAGGTAGGGAAGTTATTCCCATAAGAAATGAAAGATTGCAAGTAAGAGAAATAGGAAAAAATTGTAGATGGCCAAATAAACAAATCACTCTTTTTTCTTGATTGGAACAGACAAGTGTATCCAAGAGATGGTAGAGAGATATCTGTGGTAGAGCAGTGTGAAGTATCTCTTCAGTTACTTATTTATTTCAGGTGATCTGAAGACACTGAATGTATCATTGCCCTATAACAGTTGTGGGCATGTTAGTTTTGTACCATGATACGTGATAATTTGCTTTTCATAGGAATTATATTTTAAATTATTTTAGAGTCAGCAGCTTATCTCTTATTCATACTTTGCTGGGTTTGTATGTATCAAACACTCACTCTTAGAAACACACCCATGGTGAAAACTGTAATATTATTCTCTAGCACACACCAGCACTGTCACAGAAAGGTGGTGAACTTCTAAATCTGGATTTAAAGTATTAAGTTTTATTTAACCTAAGGCAAATTTTGTTGTTGCAATTCATTGTGTTAATTGTCAACAGAAAAATGTCTCTTGGGTCAACAAAGAGCATTGTTGTTTATCAATGCATTTCAACAACTTTTCTTAAAATGTCAATTCTAACTAAGCATAGCTTTCAGAAAAATCTATACTTTCTTCTGCTGTATATCAGCCCTCTTTCCTCAAACATTCCTTTAGAATCCTCCTCAAAACGTAATCAAAACCACAATTGGAGCCATTTTGCTTTTCAGATGAAAATATTTAATAAATTAAAATATGCTAGTTTAAGAGCTATATAGGCAAAGGTAAAGCTTCAAATCAAATGGAATTAAGTACAACTTCAGAAAAAAAATAGTGAAAACACACACACAACAAGCATACTAGTGTATAACAAGAACCATATTTTTTATGTCTGTCACATTTTTCATGTCAGATATGCCTTAGAGAACTTAAACATTTAGTCATTCTCTCCAAGTTGTATTCTTTGACATTTTTAGGTACTATCAGAAGCCAAAATTTATGTTTCTTTTCATCTTAATTTTGGAAGCTGATAGTTTTATTAATCAAGATGTCTCTTATTTTTGAGTTAAGATCTAGTTAACATAAATCATTCATCTTTCTGTTCCTATATTTGCATACAAATGGATGGGGGAATGAAGCAGAGACACACCTGACAAAGATCACACAGGTGATATGTGAAAGAGACACAAACCAGATGCATTCACCTTCATTCCCAGGCTACAACCACAGGACCAGCACTCCGTCCTTATGTGCTGTTTGATACAGCCTCTGATTGTTAGACTCAGATCCTAATCCCTCTCCTGATGCAATAGGAGATTAACTAATTTTAGAAAACGACTGAAACAATTTTTTTTGCTTAATATTTTGCATTATCATCAACAATTCTGACAGAATCAATAATGTGCATTTCCAATTTATGGTGCGGATGCACCAGTGATTGCTATTGGCATATCCCTCAGGAAAACTGTCTTTGCAAAAATGCAAGAACAAAGACACTTTCAAAGCTTGAATATCTAGAGCACATTTAAAGGAAGAAATGAGCTATAAGCAATGTCTTTGCTTTCCCTGTGGAATTTTCAAGTACTTGCATTTGATGGGACGAAATCAAGTGACACTGTTTCAGCGATAAAAACAAACATTTACAGATTGACATTTACACAGTCACCAATTTATAAAATGCTGCTCTCATTGTGATTTGTCATGTCTCACTCACACCACCCAACCCTTTAAAACAGAGAACTGTGCTGAGGAGGATCAAAGTTCATTTCAAGGTGAAAGTACCTTTTGCAGAGATAGTAAAATTAAACTAGCCAGAAGGAGAAATCATATCTTTTAAAATAATAGTGTTTTGTTTTTTTCCTAGAAGGCTGTAAAAAAGACTGGAAGTAAAAAAGCAAAAATCTATTCTGAGGAATAGATTAATAATCTATCAAATGAAACAATTCTTTGTCTCTCAGCTACCTGTTATATTGGTTTCATATGGACAAACAATTCAGAGCTAAAAGGGCACCTTATGTCTTTTCCCACACTCAGACACATAGAAGCAGAACAGGGGATGTGGCAGCAATCACAGGAAATGACTTGTCAGCAGAAAATCACAGGAGAGTGTTTAGTCACATTATAAGACAGCTCATTAACAGAGGACAAAGCAGGACTGATGTTGTTGCAAGTACAAGGTCATGGTTTGGGTGGAACCAAGAGCACATAGACAGACACTGTCCCTCCTGTCCACTGAAGGAAAGACAGTGTGCACAACCCAGAGTTTGCATTTTGGCGCAGTGGTCTGGAGTCTAATTTCCTAGAGTCCAAATTCTTTCATTTATCACAAAAAAAGATAAAGTTTATTCTGCAAACTAAACAAATGGCATGTAATGGATTTGGATATTAGTAGACCAAGTGCATATGTTTCTACCGGCTGAATTTACTGGTAATTTGACACTGAATGTCATTTAATGCACAATATTCTAAGTGAGGAGGGAATTTAAATTTCAACGTAGCAGAATACAGTATCTTTATATACATATCTTTAGTGAATGAGATGCAGCCTATGTCTTCCTCTGTTAATACAACTAAATCCAAGATATCTTCTTGATAGACTTTCCAAGGCCTGACCTTGGAATGAGGCAGGACCAAGAAAAAAGTACTTTGAAATTCTAGAATACACAATTTACAAAGACATTACTGAATTCAGATAATGCAAAATAGACTAAAAATCTAAATGAGAATGAAAACTCCTGTAGTGAACTGCATATTTCAACATTAAATGTTGTTTTACCTTTCATTTTATCTTTGTTTTTAATATAAAATCTGTTCTGACGACATTACTGAAAATATTATTCATCTTTCAGCCCTCATCATTTGGCGCCTTTCCAGTTAATGACGGAAAACTTTCATGGCAGAGTTGGAGAAAAAATTCAGATTAAGTTGGACTGCTCAGGACATGGTCTGAGCAAGCAAACAAACCAAACGACAAGTGTCAGTACCAATCATAGACAAGGAACTATTCACTGTTAGCTGGTCACAGCTGTTGATAGCTTTCACCAAAAAGGGTTCATACCAGCAGTTCTGACCTCAAAGGGATTAATATGCCTTTACAAGATACCCAAAGCTTTTTAATATATTAATTATATAATTTATTTTGCGTCTTTTTTGTAGAGTTTATTGATTTCCCTATTCAACCTTCTTCTCCCTAGCAGATGCTAGAAATAATGATATTAAAATTGATCTGGTTTGTTCAAGGCAGACATTAGCCATGAAATGCAGTTTTTAATGGAAGGCTTGTACAATACTAACCACATGGATCTTAGTCCATGTCAGTCCCACATTTTGAATGAGATTCGAGAGAGATGATGAAGCACAGGGTTAGGTACATGAGAGTGCAGTGTTGGCTCTTATGTTAATGGACTCAAAGACTCCAAGTCACAAAAGAATCGATAAGGATAAGGCAACTTAAAAATATATATTTGAAGTTGTGCTTGAGCCAAGAAGTTTTCTGATTAATAAGAGAGAGGCAGTGAAGTATACAAAAAGGAAAAGACTTTCTTTGCCCTCTATCACCTTAAAAATGAACAACATATATTCCCATAAAATACAGTAATTGGTGCCTTTCCGGATCCTGAGTTTCTCAATTCTCACAGTAGCAGAGGGAGAGTGAGTGACTGTCTCACAGATATCTTAGAAAGCCAGGCAAGCTTATGGGGCAGAGTAGAAAAGGAGTTTTGCTCCAATGATCTCTGCTATGTCCTTCCATTCAATACTAAATAAGTGTCAGGCAATTAGAAATGGAACAGCGGATGCGTAAATGATACTGCCTTCCCAATAAATTGCTAATACCTGGATAGTGCTGCTTGACTGGAAACATACTGTTACAATAACTGCAGCACCAATTTTTATTTCTGAATAATAGAGAATATGAAGAAGATCAATGTAGCATTAGGGCCATGAAACAAACAATCTACCACATGATTCTTTTCCTGTCTGATTTCTTATTTTCTTCCTTTCCCAATTGAGACATACTGAACCCAGGCTTTGCAAGACTAACACGCTTTTTCTTTCTCCTTCTTTGCAGAAGTATGCTGTCATGTGCATGGTGGTCTCTGGGCAATATTTAATGACTTCTAAACTGTGACATAAAGCTCATGCTTGGTCTTGCAAGGTAAAAATCACCTCATTTGTAGTGAGCACCTAAAGTTCATTGTTTCAGAATAACTAGAAACGTGTAAAAACAGTTAAATGGGGATTTTTTTTTTTTAATGTATTGACACACAGAGCTTTTGTTATAACAATTTGGTCAGAAAAAAAAGAGACTTCCACAAGGCATATATCCACACTTATTTGCATTATTTATTTCACTTGGTTCATGTACCATCTTTTGCCATCTGTCACATGGAAGATGGCTTTCAAAGAAATTCAGGAATACTAATGGAATTCCCTCAGCATCACCATTCAGCACAGGTGGCATTTTTAGCTCCAAAACTAATTAAAATGCATATTTTAAAGAAGTTCAGTGTTTAATTCAAGCGGAGAGGATACACAAGACATCTCCTCAGCATTTCAGAGGTCACAGCATGAGACTGATTTGGCAAACTTTATCTAAAATCACCCAGTACTTAAGGGTGTTTTACAAAGAAATATATTTCATATTAATTTCATAGTTAGCAAATTTTAAAGCAGCTGTAACTATACAGTGGATTTAGCTGCATTTTATGAAATGGTAAATAAAGGGAAAAAAGAAAAGTCTTCACTTTTTCCTATCTATTATTACTGCTACAATGAAAATGCATGTGTAGTACTCAGATCTAACCACTAATTAGCAACCAGAGTCATATTTTGCATTGATCTGCACTGGGTTACAGTTCAGCACTCAGCCTTTTGCAGCTGATTGGTATATTTTGTTCAAATAAATACCATAGAGAAGAAGGAGAGGAAAGTAATGAACAAAAGACAGAGTAATCAGTTGTGTGAGACATCTCTCATATCAGTCTTCCATAAAATTCATTGGGTGCTGCTGCAGTCTTGCTTTTCACAAAGAGAAAGTGGAGCCCTAACAGATCCCAAGTCCCTTAAGAGTGGCCAGGAACAAAAGGCCGGGCAGCTTCATATTTGAAAACCTTTACTGAGTGTCACCTGCTGCCACAGTCACAGCCCTTCTTCTCTGCTCAAATGGCAAGAAATTCAGAAAAGGAAGATAACTCTTGCATCAGTGGCACTTCATCAGGTTATTCACACCCTTTCTGAAGGGTGTAAATTGGGATGTATGGGCAAAATATGTCCCTTTGAAGTAAATGAGCAACACCTGTACAGTAATTCTGGTTCTGTGTGCACTGTTAAAATACCCTTAAATAAAGATGATAAAAAGATTTGCCTTTGTGTTGTTTTTCCCTGAGCTGGTGTCATTGTGAGAATATTTTGTATGATTTTAAGGACAAACAAAGTGATTAAAAAGCTCTTTCAATTTTCCTTTTTATTGGTGGTATTTTAACTGATTCTTTGAACAGGTATGATACTGGGCCCAGTAGGTGTTAGGAAGGTTTATTATAACATGACAGAAATCTGTCTAATCCTGTGGCTTTACTAGCTCTAAGGGAATTGTCTTACTTATTTCCATTAAATCATTAACTGATTGTAATGTAACTTTTGAGCATATGACAGCCTTGGAAATAATAAAAGTAACAATAAAAAAATGGAAGCAAAAGTCTAACAGCTTTTGTCTTATACTGGATCTGTTGATGCCTGGAGTGCTCTATGGCATCCTTTACCATCAGTAATGGGGGTGTTATTGTTATCCTGTTGAGCAGATACAGGTAAAGAGATTCTACTCCATTTTTTTCCATTGCATTAACCTGAAAGCTCACATACAATTTTCATAGAATAAGGCTAGTATGCAGAAAATAAAACATAATCTATTTATTTAGGAGATATAAGCTAAAATCTAATGATAAACATTCAATTCCTACTTCTGTCACAGACATTCTGGCTAAATAAAGGTCACTACACCTGACCTATTTGATGAGACTTTCTTTGTGACCGGTGGGGATCTACTCAGTCCTGTCAATGAAGCCTTGGGAACAATTCATCTCATGCTGAAACAGACAGTTCTTTACACCTGCTGAGATGAATTACACCCTGCATTCCATTAATCCTATTGATTATATCTCCTTTCCTCATAACAGAAATGTAGAAAATTATCCCAGATTTAGACATCTATCTGCAAATAACGTAAATCTCACTTTAAATAAATAATTCATATCCCAGTTCAGTCAAGTATCAGGGTGCACTTCACCTTTAAGGGATATCACTGATTTCGTTTTTCTCCAGAAAGGAAGAGAAACCTGTGCTAAGGCTGTGTGTGTATGCTTAATATTTACCATAGTCTACTTCTGAAGAGAAATCTTCCTGTACTAGAGACTGCAACAACATATAGAACAAAAGAGACTGATATCATTTGCCAGTCTGAATGCCAACACAATACAAATAATTTGTCTTGCTTATACTGGCAGAGAAAACAGGCCCATGTAAAGCACTGAGGGATGGAGGACAACATGTGAGTTGAAAACAGCAAGAAATGACCAGGAAAAAGAAAAAAAGAGGAAAGTGTTTCCTGTTCGTGCATTTTAAAGTCTCTCTTGTGCTGGAGAGGAGGAGTGACATTTTACTGGAACTCTGTGCTGACGAATGAAGCTCAGCCAAGTAGCTGACTTTCCTTGCAGCAAGAGAAACATGTCGTGTATTATTATATTGCGTTTCAATAAAAGGGTGTGGTAATATAACTATATTACAGATATAAATATAAATATAACAGAAAAAGTGCAAAAAGGCTAAGCAAAAACACTAGAAGAAATATGTGATGGAACAAGGGAGTACGAAAACCAACACAAATATGGAGAAATTCATCACACTGTAAAAAGAACCAAGAGACATTTAAATGTGGTAAGAAAAAGCATCAATTGTGTAAGTATCGAAGGCTGAAAGAATACACTACAAGCTGAACAATATCCTTGGAAGGAGCACAGAAAACCTGTAAGAAGCTTAGAATGGTTCTCATAAATCTGAAAATCTAATATCAGATGAGAAGGACAAGGTACAATGAATTGTATGTAGGGGCTGGACTGAATATTAGGAGGTGTAAAACAAGGAAGAGTATCTGAAAACATGATATTAGACTGAAAAGTCTTTTGTCTTTTAATTAAAATGCCAGAATATATTGACACAAACTCTGTAAACAGATATAAGCCAAAAGAGATGATTCAGAGTTTTCAGGAATTCTTTAATAATTTCTGTCCCGAAGCCCAGCCAGCAATGCTGATGATTCTGAACAATGCTAAACTCTTTGCACAGTGAATCAGGTAGGTGTGCTAAATATTGAATATGCAATATGGAGAAGCAAGAAGTCAGTTCATTTCCTGTTAAGGGATATAAATGAAACAATCCTCAGCTACAAAAGAAGAGTAAATAACAGTAAATAAGAAGTTCAAGCTTGAGATAAAGCTTTAAGAACCAGAGAACATAGCAAGGTCTTAGGAAATCAAGGGTCAGAATCCCTTTCTTGCAGATTCAAATTTTCTTCGGGTGCAATTGTGGATAATACCTGTAAAATTAAGAATCTCATTTCTGCTACCTGAAAAAAAAATCTTTCTAATCCTCTTAAAACTATTTTAAGCACAGTAAGTTTTTTTAGGAATTGAAATGTGTTTGTTCATCTGTCAGTGTTTGCAGCAAGTAAACATGGTGTCAATTAGCCTTGCTAATGTGAAATCATTACCAGTTCCTGGGTGGGAGAAAGAGTTCATCAGCTCAAACATACATAGTGTGTGTTGCAATATATACTACTGTCCAGTAAGAACAATCTTGGATGTTTAACTAATTAGTATTTGTTTGGAATATCCTGCTTCTAGGGTTTGAAGCCTTCAGTAGAAATTATCTAGTGGCACACCAACTGGCCCAGTAGATGAGTTAAGAGACAATTGTACTGGAACCTGAACAAACATATAACAGAAAAGCCTTTGTGCAAAAAAAAAAGTTTAAAATTTAATGTTATTAAACCTGCAATTTTCCCATGGACCTCAGCACAACTGTAAGGGGGGGAAAATCAGCCTTTTAATACTGAAAATTTACTCTACTTCTAATGAAACATTAGAGTAGTCTCTAATGGATGCTGTCTCAAGCTAATCCATGGATCAAAAGGCAGGCTGGGACTCTTAATGAAAAAAATTCCAGTTTTTGTTCTATGTACAGTAGAAGCAGTCCAAGATATTAGAGGCAATATAGGTGGGTTTGAAACTATCTTTTTGATGGCTTATATCAACAATAAAAACCAAAATAAAGAAGAAACTCACATTCTAATTAGTATAACCCTACAATTTCAGAGATGGCATATTAAAATTAATACCTGGTTATAAAATGCCAGAGGCCCATATCAGCTGATGACATTATGTTGGATGGAAAGGAATATTATGGTGGACTATAAAATCATGGGTGGGCTGGTGTGAGTGAAAATGTTACTTTTATTGTCTAATGAAGCACAGTTGTCTGGGCCCAGTGTGAGCCAGGTTTATATCAAGCAAGTTGGTTCTTCACACAGATGAGGCACTTGTGGCATTCCTCTTCATAGGATGCTGTGCATGCAAAAATTGAGAGGCAACTGAGGGCAGAAGCAATAAATACCTAGACAAAAAGATCTACTGTGGTTGCCAAATATATAAACTACAGTGGGCTCGGGTCATCCACTAAGCAGAAAACAGTCAGAGTGAGTGAGTGCTCACAAGTATTACATACAGCCTATGTTTCCCTGGACATCCATTACAGACACTGCTGAAGTCAAGTGACTGGGTTAGACATACTTGGTGAAGCATTAACTCTGTTCTTACATGCTTACTGTATTCCCCTTTCTGCAGTACACTTTAACTGGATCTATAATTTCAGGACATTCAGCAAATGTTACCTTTAAGTCAGACCTGGGTCTGCTGCACTTAGTGCCCTGAATGAAGTCCTATCAACTTTTCTGCTTTGTTTCATCCCCCCAACCTGCCTTTCAAAAGTTACCTTCCCTACAGCAGCTATAGCAAAACTGATAACAAAAGCAGCTTCCGCACTCTAAAATGTAAAATGAAATCAGTGTGTATTTAATTAACTTGCCAGGCTGTAAATCTATAAACTGCCATTGTTTTGATAGTTTCACCTTATGATCAACCAGTCTTTCTATGGACACAGGGCAAAAATCTAGGTCAGTAGCTTCTTAAACCAATGCATATTATAATTATGTATGTTTGGCTCAAGATAGAGAGTACAGTATTTATAATTACAGTAAATTAAACAAAATTTCACTTTTATATGGAATATCATAGTATATTCTTGCTGACAGTAAGACAGGATTTCTATGATACTGTTGGAAAAAAAACAGCATTGTATTCCTTCTGGATAGACTTTCTTTATGCTGGGCAGGTGTGTTGATACAATAATGATATTGGTGGTGGATGTGGCATCACCAGTTTCTTATGACCCAAGACTTTAGATCAGTGTGCTGCTTCCTAAGAAAACCTATGTGGCTGCCTGAATTCAACACTGTTGCTCATGCTCCTTATGCTGAGGTGTTTCCTTTCTCTGCCTTGTGTGAGCATCCCATCTTCCAGTTCTTGTAGGCCTCCAGCAGTTCTTTCAGCATGTTCTTTAGAGAATATCCCTTATATTCTGCTTTGCTTTGTCTGGGAACTTTCATAACATTCAAGCATTATTCCTGTTTATTGCCCCCTTCCTCCACCCTCAAACCTCAACATCTGCAAGATACTCCTAAGAAACAGCTTTGTCTGGATGGCACTCCTGCCTCAGTATTATTATCTAGTCCCTTTTGATGCCAAACCCATGATATCACTCATGGAACAGTTCAAGCTAAGCATGATTAAAATAATTCCTCAGCTGAAGACATCACTAATATTCTTTTTCAACTCTGTGGACACAAATGCCATTCTGCCAATCGCTTGAACGTATGATTTTCCCTGTTTGATTTCTTAAATCCACGGTATCCCTGGTTTTCTCCCATTAATTCTGACTGCAATATTAATCTTTACCTGCCTATCCACACAGACACAGCCCATGTCCTGATACTGAGCATCCTGCTTACTAAGTATACACCTAAAAAATCCCTGCTCTGCTATGAAATGCTGCTGTGTGTGTGTATTTTTCTATCCTTTGATCATGTGTTGCTCTGTTTACAGTTTGTTTGTGACTTTACTATCAAATTTATGTTATTTGTTTTATGTTCATAACCTAATCCCATTTTATGTCTCCTTCAGAAACAATAGATTGTCTTCTGCTTCTAATCAGGTACTGATAATACTCTTCATCACCCACTTGATTCATTCTCAAGCAGTAACTTTCATGTTGTTCCTGCTTGGAAGAAACACTCCAAAGAAACATCATTGCTTTCCTTCAAGTCCCATCTCCAAAACTGTATTTTGACGTTATGCTTATAAAAATAGATGGTGTAAATAAACTGAAAATAATACTAAGATTGTTGTCTATCAGTATTGTTTTGTTTCCTTTTCTTCCTGTGCTTTTGTTTATCTTTGTGTTGTTTCTTGTCTCCTGCATGCAGTACATGTGTTTTTATGCATCACAATTTTAGATGGTGTTTGCAGACCACTTCATAAATTGAGTTCAACCTTTTGGTTTCTGGGTCCTACTTTAATATGAACATAATTGCAGTAAGACTAAAAGTCTAAAGTTCCTCATATTTTTATAATTTTTCTTTCTAATATATGCACGGATCTGTACTATGTGCTTCATTTTCACAGCAGGTGAGTGACTAGAATGTGTTTTATGCTTTTCTACCCAACACTGTTGTTATCACAACTACTGCAGAGCAAATTGAAGCATAAAGAGATGAAGGATAACATCCAGAGCATCTGTTTTCCAACTTCAGACAGCACGTAGGTGGAATATAAGCAGTTAGGTTTATGGAGAGCAAATTCATAAATCAACTTTGCAGTACATAGTGTTATGTCAGCATCTTTGTTCTGGACCACAAAAATCTATAGATGCCCACACACTCATTTCCTAGACTGAAGAACAAAGCACTAAGGACTAACACAATGTGGAATTCCTTGAGAGACATTTTAAGAACCTCACGTACATTAAGTGTACTTCCATCCTCGGAATTCCACAAGCTGTTTGCTATGCTTCTACTTCAGCCCTTTGAAAAGCATATAGTACAACTGTATTTGTTGTTTCCACACCACAGCCTTGACCAAGGAGTTGTAAGGGGTAAGACCCTCAGCACTGCATAACAATCCAGGAGCTATGTAAGAATGCTCAAATATGAATACCCTGCTTTCCAGAAGCACACTCCTGAGCTACCGAGGTAGTTCAAGGAAACAAAAGAAGACAGGAATTTTGAAGCTGGGCAGCCCTACATTTGGGAGCACAAAATCCCAGGGACAGGATCTATCTCCATATAGTGAAAGTTCCATTCTTTTTGTATGGGAAGAAGGGACCTTTAAAATGAACTCATAATGCTATGACCTCTATTTGTATGAACTCAGGAAAAAATGTAATATGCAGACAAAATTTTGAAGGTTCACTAAGTTCCAAAAATCATGAACTAAAGTCTTTGTCTCATTTTATATTCCCTTTCCTCTCAAGCTTCATTGTAATGCCTCTGAGGTGAAAAGCTGTATTTCTGTAAACAATATTGGGGTTGTGGCTGTTATCATTTCACACAAGACCCCACTTGCAGAAAGAGCTTTGAGAATATTTGACTATTTTTTTAAGCACCCTTGACAGTCTGCTGTGCTGAGTCGAAAGATTTCAAGGTACATTAAGTTTAACAAAAGAGTGTCTGTGCCATAAGCCCCCATTTCATTCCAAAATAATGATAGCTGTTTTAAAAACATATATATATAACTTAACCTAACTCTTTTATTTATTATTATTATTATTTATTTAGAAGATCCCTCAAGAAAATCCAGATAGAGGCTGATAGAATGGGATTTGCAAGACCAGGGACAGTTTCAGGTTTGCTTTGAATTCAACATAATTGAGATGGTGGCATTTGAAAATGTGCAGTCTGCAGATTAGATCATGTAGTTTCCCACCCATTACTGACTCTTCTCCTTGCGGTGCACGATGTGCTGTGCCTCATACACACATTCTATTTCATTCTGCAGATAATCAAGGGCAAATTTTAGAACCTCAGGAAAAGGCTTTTTCACTGCACAGGAATTGCATCTTTAGTCTTTTAATGCCAGAGGATTCTTCAATTTATTCCATGGAGCTCTGTTTTCTATGTTATTCTGGTATTCTTCTAAGTATATTTTCCCCTCTTGAAGAATAAATTTCTATCACTGTGCTCTGAATCCATTACTCTGTTAACTCTGCAAAACAGTTAAGCTAGGTATGCTTAAAATCAGAAGGGAAAAACCTCTCTCTCCTTTTTTGTGTGTGTTCTTTCACTATATTGATATAGGTTTATTTCTTAGTATTAACTTTTTACCTCTTTTAACTTTACTGAAAATCAAGTTTTGGTCCTCCTTGCTTTGAATTTCATACAAATTTATAATTTTGTGTAGTGTACTGATTTTCTGGGTCTTCATATATGTGCAGTCATGAAGCTTCAGCAGTCTTCTGTTACAGCACAATAATTTTCAGCGCTTTTAATTGAACAAGTGCACTTGGGTCTATGTCCAGAATGCTTCCAGAAGAAAAATTTGAAACCAACAATATTTTAGAATAATAATAACAATAATAAAAGAATACTTTCTCTAACATTCTTCTATCTTCATTTTGTCTTTACTCCATAATATTGGAACATAAAACATTGTTCCAATTTTCTGGAAACTGAGCAGACGCTTACAGCAATGTAAAGTGAGTGTAAAATGCCCCAAATAAAAATAGCAGTTTTGTACTTATTTTGCGTGGTTGAGCAAATATAATCACAGTTGTCTGATAGCCCACAACACCACCAGCATTCTTGCTCACATCAGCAACACTCCCTACTTTATGATGGGCATGAAGTTTAAGTAGCTTGTGGCTACATCTATAGCATAAACAAAACATACAAGCACTTATTTTCTGGCCTTGAGTTCAAAGAGATGGATCTGTATACATTCAAACTTTCTAAAACAAAGTCTACATATCCAAACCACTTACTGAGAAATATCCTTTGTGATAACTCCTGAATCGTAACTGAAAATTTTGGAGAAGGTCCTAGCTGTCTATTATACTAAAATGTTAAAAGTGGAGTGAAACAAATCCAAAGCTTTGTCATGTTTTCTGGTAGTCTTAACGAGTAAACTGAGTTTTTTAAGTATTTTGACTAGTGAATTGCTACCTCCATTAATAGGACAATATTGTTTTCACCGAAAAAATAGAACATCTACTAAGTCTCAGTTACTTTTCAGTCTTTGATGTCTTACATTTCATTTCCCTGTTTTGATCTTCTTTAGAGTTGTTGTGGTCTCTTAATCTCTTGTTTGTGTCTTTTACCTTACAGTTTCCTGACTTAATTTACGCCTAACTGATCAGAAAAGGCCTCCAGAGGGTTACACACACCATGTCTTTAGCTAGTGGGTGATTTTAGGATACTCCTCTCAGGCTTTAAAAGTACTTTGCTTAACCTGCTCTACAAGAAAAAATGTTACCCTCCATGACTGATTTTATTTGTGCAGTTTAGTCCTCCGCCCAAATATTGACCCATGATCTTTCTTGTCCATTTCAGGTTTTCTGTGTACATTTCTCTAGTAAAAAAATATTAGAAACAGCAATAATCAATTAATATCTACTAAATTTCAAATTCCAAGTTTGCCTTACCTCGTCAGAAATGGATTATACACAAATTAAATAACAAAATAAGGTGAAATCCTTGCTGATTGTGCTGGAATTATTTGTAACATAAATTGATCCTGAGCCAGCTGTCCCTTGACAGAAGGACACCCACCATTACTCACAGGGAAGAGTGGTACCCACACCTTACACTTCTTGCAGAGGTGCTACTTTGCAATACAAGCCTTGTAAATAAAGATGAAAATACATTTATATAAATCTTTTAGCCCCTCTGACCCTCTTAGCTCATGAGTTCTGATGCAAACTATATTTTCAGATCATATTAGAACTCAAATCTTCATAAAAAGAAGTTCAAAAACCTATATATTCTAGCAGTTTACATTTTCTGTAAGGTTTATTTAAACTGCCTAATTCAAAAGAATGTAGATAATCAAGTTCAAAGAAGGTTAGTCAAGTTAGCCCCACAGTTTTGGTGCATGACTACACACAGGTGTATCACTGTGTTCTTGAGATACAGCTCTAAAATCAAGATGTGGAATTTAATTACAGGAGGTCAAACAAGGGTTGGGACTCAAATGGAAAAATATCCTCCATCTTTAGCTGAACAGTTGGACTTTATGATCTTAAAGGTCTTTTTCAACTGAAACAACTCTATGATTCTATGTTCTACAATTAAATTTGCTGTCACAGTAGCATCTTTTATCAGGTCACACGTTCCTACATCCCAATTCTGTTTTTTGGTTTTTTCCTCCATTTTAGATAGACTTCCTTAAAATCTATTTAAGCCTCTTCCTCGATACTTGTGATGACAACTGCCATCCAACAGCTGTTAAAGTAGAAAGTTCTACATTTCTAGTGGAAACTTTTACTTGCCTTTAAAAATATTAATGGATGTTATTTTGATCATAAGTGCCATAGGCTCTAAACATCATAAAAATCATATGTGCCATTATTGCTATAAACAGAAGCTAAAATCCAAGACTAATGCCAATGAGTCAGAACTGGGCAATGAATACTTGCTCAGAACCATGAAACTNTGTTTCAGTTCACAGCTTTTCCAGGATAGCTGAACATGGTTTTTTTTTTTTTTTTTTTTTTTTTTTTTTTTGAGATCTTTTCTCTAAATAAAAACCTGATGTAGAAAGTGCTGATTTTGGGGGTGTTCAAAGAACAGATCCACATCTAAAGGCTTGTGGTTCAGGCTTGTCTCTAATTAAGAAGTGTCCTGAAGTGAACAAAGGGCCACACAGTAGGAAATATATGCTTGCAGACACCAATTCACACCTGTTAATGATTAGTTTGCAGACACTACCAGATGTGCTATTTATGTGATGATCAGAGTAATTGAAATGAATTGCTCTGAATCAGTCATGTAAAATTGTCCCAGTTAAGTAGATATGCTGTTTCTCCTCTGTTTACTTATGGGAGAGATGGAGTTTATAATTTACTTTAACACTGTTCCTTACCCTTTACACAGTGCTCCCACAAAGATTTGGAGCTGCATGCCATAACCTCATCCAAAAAACCTCCAGAAGACAGACCATATGTCTGTACAGAAAGTTTTTTAAGTCTGACCATGGGTAAGAGTTCACAAAGGCATTGGTTAGTGGTAAAAACAGGTCATGACTTTAATCACATATCCAGAAATCTGCAGTTCAATGCTTTCATGACCAAAAAGGGTAACCCTACACACCAGAAGGTTGCAACCTTTTAGAAATCAGTGCCAGAGGGACATAGTAGTAGCAGACAGATTCAGCATACCTCCCAAACAGGGACAAGTGAAAGAACAAATTAATGTGGGTTCAAAGGGAGAGTACAAAGGGAATGGATGCAAACAGCAGTCAGGCTCATGTGTTTTCCCTCCTTTTGCCACTGTTGAAGACAGAGGCACAGCACTGACCTGACCCAGACAAGCTTCCCTGTTCCCGTGTTGTTCTCTCGCTATGGCAAATTTGCCAAGACTGCTTTCTTCCCAAAAGACCTACAACCAGCTATAACACCAAAAACCTATGTGACTACTGATAATTAGTCTGTAAAAGGAGAAAAAACCAAATAGGAGGAAGGCCATTTTTACTTTTCTGTTGTCTACACCTACAAGACAGACAGATCATGAATTCAGCATGTGCTTCATCCTGTAAAGTCCATAAGTAGAAAGGAACATGAGATGGGCTGAAATGTATGTATTATCTAGGCAAACATAAAAAGGATTGTGGCAGTGTGCATAGCAGAAGCCGCAGCCACCAAGCCCTGGAAATGGTGGAATAAACATCTCTGGGCTTGAAACTGTCTTCGTGGTTAGGGTGACTTTTTCTTTCACACCGGAGTTCCCTTCAATTTTATTTTACATATTTCCTGTTATTGGTTAGTTTGCACGTTATGTCATGTTCTGTATATGGGTTTGTTCTAGAAAATTCATAACTCTTCAGTTCTTCATTGGTTATACTGTAATTGCTACACCCCCGTTGGCTGTTTTTACCCACTCCTTTCCCTTTAAAAATCCTGCTTTGCCGTACTGTTTTGCCCTTGTCCCTGGATTTGCTCCGCTTCGCTGAACCCCGCGCTGACTCTCCCTGCCGCTTCTGGACCCTGGGACTCTCTCCCTGCCGTGCCTGGATCCCCACTTCTCTCCGCTGCATCCCCATCACTTCTCTCCGCTGCATCCCTGCCACTTCTCTCCGCTGCATCCCTGCCACTTCTCTCTGCCTCATCCCTGCCACTTCTCTCTGCCTCATCCCTGCCACTTCTCTCCGCTGTTCCTCCCTGATGCCTCTCCCAGCTGCTTGTCCCAGCAATAAAGAGCTGCAAATCCATACAAAGGTCCCTTTCGTAGTCTGATCTCACCTATTGCCGGAGAACACCATGCTGAGGTGGGCTTGCCAGCTAGAGGTGTTGCCCTGCTTTTTGCAGTCATGAATGTTTTCATTTCTTTGTAGCTAGTTTCTCACAGTCTTCTCTGTAAACATAGCTATGTTATTGTAACTGTATCTTATCACTCACATTCCTTTCTCATGGACACAGAACTTAATGGACATTTCCTTTGACCACTGAAATTGAAGGAGGAAGAACTGATTTCCTCCAATGAATAGTGATTTCCAAATGTATATAAAAAATAAAGAAGGCGGGTCTTGCCCCCTTCTTTCCTTCTCTCTGATCCTGGTAAAAGGTGCCTCTAGCTCTTTCTTTCGTGTCATTACTGCGACACTAGAGGAGCTGGCAGATGCCATAGTCACTGCTGGAATCCTGCACCGCGGTGAAGCTGCAGCTGCAGCGCTCCCCTCTCCCAGCACAGCCAGGGGAAGCGCGACTGAATCGCCACGCGGCCTTCGGTCCAAACCCCAACAAGCAATAAAGGATATCTTTAAGCATAGTATAGTTACAGTGGCAGAAGTTTAAATTCTTTGCTGTAGTGCAAGGTTTGTTTTTATACTTTGCTCCAGGTCTGCTGATGTCTTTGATTTAGATTTTTGCCATTAGATATTTTTTCTACTATGCAGGTAGTCTTTCATAGTTAGCCTATGGCAGATTGAAGTTTCTTTATATCTCCAGCACTACCTGAAGAGTACTGGTCCTGCTTTGCCAAGAAGAAAAAGAAAAATCTAGTAAAAATTTAAATGGAGAGATCAGAGAACTGAAACTAAGAACGGACCAGAAGCAGAGGCATTAAAAGGCTTTCAAACTATGGTTTCCTGGAGATTTTCTCAGGGCATTTGTGTACATTGAAAGTTCTAGCTGTAGTCTTGATGGTAATATATTCTAGTTCAGTTTCCTTCAACCTCTTGCCAGAATTACTTGCCTGCTTCCATTTCTAGACTTACAACTCCACATCTGCAATTGAATTTCCCTCAGGCTCATGACCCCATGTCTTACACAAGGTCACAACACTTTGTTTGGGAAGGTCACCGTTCCTATCTGAACAAGAACAGAGAAAGTTTGCTCTCAATTTTGGTGTAATTTTTTCCCAGGATGCTGCACCTCCAGCACTATTTATATGTTACTTAATGATCTCCATTGTACTATTTAAAGCTGAAGCTCACACAACCTACACAACCTCAGCAAGTCTATAGAGTTGGAAGAAGAGCAGAAATCTCTGAGATCCTTGTTCAGTGTGCTGTCTACTGGACCATGAACAGTATCTGGCAGATATAACGAACAGCGTTCAGCTTTTTTGTTGGTGAAGGCTTATTAAAAATTCTAATGATTTGTATTTTTGTCTCAGGTTATTTATCTTATTTTCTCTCTCTCTCTGTGAATGCTGGAAGGAGGTAGTCAGCATCATTACACCCCAGACAATTGAGTTGATTGCTTTTTTCATAATAGTGTTGGAGAACAGAGTTGTGCAATTTTCAGTAGGCGACAGACTAGACAGAAGAAAAAGTGAGTGCTTTAAATAGAATTACTACAATGCTGCTTGCAAAATGTTCTTCATTAACCCTTAATAAACAGTCCATGCTCATCTATTGGCATGTACTTATTCATTTAAGTTAGTGGCTTTCCATTCCTAAATTTTGCTACGTGAATATCCCTGTCCTCCCACATTCTGTGTTTCCCTCTCTTAATTAGATTATGGTGATTTGTTCCTTGAGCTGTGCCTTTTTCTTGTTTCTCAAATATGCCTCTCTTTTTTGCCTTCACTCACAAGTATATACTTTGTTTTCTGTATGTTTCCTTCTCCTCCTTCTTCTCCCATTTTTCTTTCTGTACCTATTCACAGGAGTATCAAAACAAGTTATAAGGCTTAAAAAAAAAAGATTTTTAAATAATCATATAATGATAGAATCATAGAATGTTTTGGGTTAGAAGAGACCTTAAACATCCTGTAGTTCCAAACCTCTGCCATGGGACATCTTTTGTTCTGGCCTTGAACATCTTGAGGGATGGAGCAGCCACAACTTCCCTGGGCAACCTGTACCAGTGTACTGTATCTTGCTAAGGTAGAATAAATATTCCAGTATTTCTCACAAACTTGCTTTCTAAGTCCACCAACTACATAGCTTCCACAAACATCTTAGGTCACCCACTGCCTAATTAGTGTTACCATAAATTATATTTTCTTAATGTCATATTTAAGTCTCCCTTTAAGTCTCTCCTTGTTGCCACTGAAATCCATCTCTTCCTAATATCTCAGTGGACAATAGAAACTAAATAAATATATTTGGAAACTAAAAAGCTAAGAACTTCTCTTTGTCCCCAGGGCCAATGAGTGCTGCATGGATTACACATGCATGGCCAAAACCCTCTTGCTTTCCAAAATGAACTCCTCCAAATAGGCTGATGGAAATGGTCCATGGTTCCTGCACACAACAAAATGGTGTCTGCAACAACACAGGAACCTGAGTCAGTGAAACTGTGTCATGCACCGAGCTAAAAACTGAACACTCTGGGCAGCTCCATCCCAGTGTTCAGCCTGTCCTGTGACCCTGTTTAGTTCTCTGACACAGGTGTAAGAGCCAGGAAAGAGCTTTTCCTTGTGGACAAGCAGGTGTGCTCCAGGAAGGAGTCAGAGCTGGGAGCTGGGACCACCCCAGCAGAGGCAGCATCATCACTGACCGGTGCCTGAGCAGGGCTGGGGTGGTGACACTGACACAGCCAGCGACCACACCAGGGTATGGGAGCAGAAGACCTGCAGGCACAGCCAGCTCCAAATTATTGTCCCAGCAAATACGTTAGGATGCTGCATGGAATTCACACCTTTTGCATCATGTCCGGAAAAGGAAAGTGATAGAAGCGTTAAAAGCACAAAGTGGGAGACGTTGCTGCACTGATTCTCATGCACATATTCATTTGCTTTATTTAGCGAATATAGCATCCTGACCAGCCACACTTAGTGTGCTTTAAGTTACCTGTTATTCTAGCCAAAGTGCACATATTCTATTCACACTGAAACTGGGCTCAGCGGACTCCTTTAGGGAAGTGACTATTAACCTTACCATGAAAAAAACATCTCCTATATCTGTCTTAAGATTTTAATTAATATTCAGCATGTGATAACAAAACTTAGCCTTCCTTTCCCAACAATTCTCCCCAGATTTTGAAATCACTGCCATTATTTAAAGAGGTATATAAACACAAATAAGAAGCCCTGTATATAATTTCCTTCTTGAGTTTCATCTGCCTTGTTGGGCAGGAATCAAAACTTATGTGGATGTCTTCTTTCTTTGACAGTCTGTTCATAATTATTTTTCACTCCTACACAACACTTGTATGTCCTTGTGAAGTTTCCCTAGTTTACACTCCATCCTCCTCTTCAAACCCTTGGCATCCTTCTTTTGTGCCTGGTATTCTTCCATTCCCCAAATGTTAGTCACCTACAAAAAGTTAAAAGAGAATTCGTTCTCTTTTCCCTCAAAAACCTCAGTAGTATAATTACTGTTCAGTAAATGCAATTTAGCATGTCACTAAGCTCAATCTTTCACCATTGTATCAAGTTCATGAGAAAAATATAGGGTGCTGTAAACAGACTGTATGCACAGTCTGGAAGAACCTTCAAAAATGTCACAATTTTCTTTGTTCATATAATGACTAGAATTTGTAATTTGTCAGAAAATTTCTTAAATATTCACTGGGCAGAGGGTGATTCTACTATTTTGGTGATTCATTAGTGTTGCAAGCTTGCAACGAAATTCATCCTAAAAATCCCCCAACCTGGCTCAGTACTGAAGCTGGCTCTGAGGCTCAGACACCCCAACCTTCTCTCACACTTATGAGAGGAGCAAAGATCGGGCCCTGTGTCCTACACTATTCTCTCAGAACTCCTCATTACTTTCTGTTATACTTGTTACTGTCATTAGTGGCCATTTTTGCACTCTCTAGATACTTAAAATTATCTCTAAATAACCTTTCTTTCAAAATATGCCAAATCCAAGTGCATGAAAGTACTACAGTGAATTAAAATCATGGGGTTTTGACTAGAAGCATGGGAGGCCATGTGAGATGAGATAGTACAATTGCAATCATGGTCTGTTTTGATCGCTGCTCTTCCAATCTAAATACAGTGTATTCTTCTGTGCTACATACATATTGCTAAGTTATGTGATAAAGTCCATCTACACACCCACAAAGGAATTCAGAGAGACAATGACAGGAGGGCACCCCAACAATGCTCTGCCAGACTATTTCCAGATCCATCATAGTAGCCATTAACCTCTCCAAATGCCCATCTGCACCAACCCAGAGGAGTACAGGGGCACAGTGGCAGGCAGGACCCCAAATTAGAGAGTTCCAAGGAAAGACCACCCTGTCTGGAGTCTTCCCAGGCTTGTCCAGCAGAGCCATCAGCCCCAGTGCTAAAGCATGAAACCCATCACCACATTGGAAGCAGCTCTCCAGATCTCCTTTTGGTTTATGAGGGTTGCTGCCTACAGGTGGCACTTATAGGATGAAGGGAAAAGAATTCCATGATTCTATGATTATCTATATATATATGCATGAAGAAATTCGTGTATATGTATGTACGTAGTGTATCTTCCTGCTTTGTGTGCATGTATGTGCTGGGAATAGATCTTCATTCTCAATACTGGTTGCACCTGGGTACATGGAGCAGCAGCACCCTCACTTACCTTGGACAGACAGACAGACATGCACTTCTGCAGACATATATGTATCATTTCTATATAATGGTGCTTTCTCTCCCTGCAGGAGTGTGAGTTTTGGAGAGGCAAAAGAGAGGAATAGTAATGGTTGTGTTCAGTGATATCTGCAAGCCAGATGAGGTTGAGGAACTGAGAGCCAGGATCATGGTTACATCCCAGCCTCATAACCTCTTGTCTGAAACATTATGTCAGTCTCTCGGTGTGGTAACAGGAAGAGCTGCACAAGGAAGCACCCTTCATACTTGCTTTTTCATAACATTTTAAGGTCTGCCCTTTTCCTTTTGCTAGACACGTACTTTTTGCCATCTTTCTGCAACCACCAGAGTTGGAGTATATGCATATTTTAATGTAGACTGAGCTTCCTCCATAATCTCATAACTCCAGGAGGATTTAACATAATTCTCAGTGATTATTTCCAGTGCCTGTCTTTGCAGGTGGTCATTGATTTCCTGAGCTTCAGCAGAGTGAAATTGATGTTTAGCCGACACCAGTAAAAGGTTTACTGGAATAGATATATCTCTCAGTACAGCTAATACTGGCAAGCATTCTATTATGGATGCAGTTCTATTGTGGAGGAGAGAAGTAAAAGGTTTTCATCCAGTTTTTTTTTCTTGGGATGGCTTTTTGCTGGCATAGAGATGTTATTCAAATTTTCACCCCTAACTGATATCGGTAAGTTTTAGTCATAAATCTGGATTGATTTCCCTCAGTCTCTCTATTCCTCATGTGGAGCTGAAAGCAGCAATGAGAACTGACAAATATGCTTTAAATCTGCAGAAAGACAGCAATGTTCTTTGCTTCAGTCTGAAAAGACAAGCAGAACATGGATTCACCCTTGGCCTGGGTGCGCAAAGCTTTCTCCAAATGCATGCCATCTGGCTCCTAGATTTTTAACTGAAATTGATGGTTTATATAACTTCAGAAATTGGGCAAATCTCTCAAGTATGTTTTAGTGAGAGAGCACTGTGACAGGTAACACAAGGGCACAGTGGTGATGTGAGATGGGACCAGTCACTGCTCAAGATGCATCTGAGGAGCTGAGCCACTTGGAGGAGGGGATTCTGTCATCTGGCAGAAGGGACAGCAGTCAGAGCCCTGTGACCTTTCCATCTCCATGTTTCTACATAGAAAGCATCAAGAAGGTGATAGCAGCACAACCTCAGGAACCCTGAATGTTTATTGGTGTACAGCATGCTAAAGTGAAAATCTAAAGTGCAGTAATTAATTCTACCGTGCTCCCTTTGTAGACATTGGTAGAAAGAAGCATTGCCACGACGAACACAGCTCTAGCTAAGCAGAGGAACTCATATTTGGTTGATTATTGATTCTAACCCATAGCCTGTGATAGCTTCTGACTTGGTTGGACACAAGTGACTGGTATAGGTAAGCCTAGTCATAATGTTGTATGTAATTTCTTCTTCTATGGTTCAAATTAAAAACTGTTAAAGCTATTAGGAGACATGGAAATGGCAAACACATAAGGTTTATCCTTACATAAACATTCAGGACAAATCTGTCCTCGGAAATAATTAATATTGCTGTGCAGAAATCACACTGGGAGAGTTACTAAGGTTATTATGTGGATTAAATGCCTCTTCTTTGTCTGAGCCATTCAATCTCTCAGTAGTGCAAAACAGCTACACAACAGAATAGTTAATGATTTGGATCTACATAAAATCTCGGGCTCATAGGTCATTGAGTCAGTGGGCAAGAAAGGAAAAGCATATTAGAGGGTCTGACATTGCTCCTGGATGCAGAATCTACCTGAGCTAGTTTTCAGTCCACTTGCTTGAGAACTGCTGCCAAGACATCTGTCACCACAGAGAACACAGAATGTGTCCAAAGCACTTGTACTGATTTTTTGTATCAAGTTGAACGTCCATGTTACAGAAGTTATGCTCAAAATTGCAAACTCGTTCTAATATATCTGCACAAGTGATTCCTTTTCTCAGCTAAAGTCCCACAGAGTTTGTAAGATGCTAAAATTTAGATTAGGGCCATGATGCAGTTAGAAAGTTTTGCTTTGTTTGGAGTGTTCTTTTGACCGTGTGGTTTTGGTTTTTTGGTTTGGTTTTGTTTTGTTTTGTTTGTTTGTTTTTGGTTTTGTTTTTGTTTTCTTAACAGACGTATATGTGCTAGTTAAATTATGGAATCCTGTGAAATTTTTAAGTTGAAAAGTGATACTAAGAATAAACATAACTCTGTGACAGTACATTCTCTTGAAAATCAAAAATCAGCCTGGAAAGTTGTTAATTCTTCATGCACTTTTCACTATGCCAGTAGCTCCTAAATATTCTTGTCACCATGCCAATAGTTCCTAAATTTAGCTTTGACTGCTGAAAAACATGGTGTACATATAAACCATTAAATAAAAACACTATGTGACAGGTAAAAATGAAAATGATATGGGTTATTTTTTTTGAAGAACCTTTGCTGTAATTTTTTTAGCCAATACTTTTGCATGGACCTAAGTTGGGAATGTCACTGCATTCTACTGTACTCAGATTTATTTTTTAATAAAAGACAGAAACAACATTCTATAGCACTACATCCATTATGTGTCTAATGAAAAATCAATAGCAACTGGGTACCTTATTCCAAGAACTGCTTTTAGAAATTCTACCCACGGGATACTTGTGAAAGCTAGGTTTAGTGTCTTAATTCCCACAAAGTCTGTAATTCTGGCTTGTTTCTACTCCTTCAGTATTCATTACAATACCTATAAAAAACTTGGTAAAGTGCACTCATAAAAATTTAGTAAAGTTTTATATGCAATGCAATAAATTTAAAAAAAAACAAGAAGAATCTGTGGACTGTCTCCCATATGTACAGTAAAGGGAGACCAAAAAAAAGCACTGATAGCAGGTTGTAAATAAATGGTATTCTTCAGCACACACACTAGGCAGCATTATGTTTATTATAGTACTATAATTCAATGGATATATGGAGTTGATTCCCCTCTTATTTGCACTACAGTAAACCAACTATTTACTTAAGTGAGTGCAGGCTGAGGGATTTACATACTTTTGAACTGTGTGTGAAAAAAAGAATTCTTTCCTCAATGTACACATATATTTTCTGAAATGAAACAGATTTTTAAAAGAACAAAAGTAATAGAACTTTCCATACACAGAATCAATATCTCTACAATTAAAGTCATATAGCTACTAAATAAAACAAATTAAGTTTTAGGTCAGAATTGATAACTAAAGGAACCAGAAACTCCCTTACAATGGCAATTTGGCTTTTGTTCTTATCAACAAAGAAACATAACCTGAGAATTTTTTGCCTTGCCTCATTAAAATACCTTTATATACACAGTTAGCAGTAGAGTAATTTTTAGACATTTTGCTTTGAGCAGTCAGTGATTAAGAGCAAGGTACCTATAGTTCTTTTTCTGTTATTTTTAGGCCCTGTTCAGAGTTTCCTACATTATATAAAGTATTCTGCTGCTCTTGTACTTTCCCAGAACGTTTCTTTGACTCTTCAAACTAGATTTTGAATTTGTGTTTTAAAAAGTAAAATTGTTGCTCATGGGAACATATACATAATCTTCAATCCATTTTATCAATCAGTTTATTATATCTCAGATTTTCTCTGGGCAGCACAGATAAAATAAATACCTAAATAATAAATACAAATATAGGGGGTTAAAAGTCCATGAAAAATGCATAAGGGATTAAATTAAATTTGTAGGCTAAAAAAAGCAGTGTTATGTAAAGACAATATTTATACACTGGTGAGTACCATTTTGCAACCTACTTGAAACTTGAAATGTTGTTTCTTTTTTTTTATTTTATTTTTTTGCTAAACCTACCAACTCTGAAAAACTTGCAAAGTTTAATTTAAGGTCAAAATTTTTAAAACCACCATGACACAGTGACATCCCTGTGGAGCTGAAGCTGGGAGCAGAGGGGCTTCCCACAGGTAGGTCAGGGCAGGACCCCACAGACAGGGCTGGTGCCACTGCCCATCAAGGGGTAAGGGTTGGGAAGGATGTGGAGCAGGAGCATCCTCAGCCCCAGGCATCAGTCACCTCCCAGGGGTAAGGATGACAGTGTATATTGTCCAGTGCAGTACCCTGTTGTCAGCTGATAATCACTGTGAAACTCTTGCCACCATTGCAAATACCTTAGAGGAGGGTCCATGAAACAGCTGCATAATCGAAGCCTCATCTAAGGACGAATTTTCAATTCCATAGCTACAAAACTGCTAAAATAGCATGTCTATACCATACACCAGTTTGTTGAAAAGATATCTGAGCCAAACATACATGGTCTGACTTTATGTAACAAAAGTAATCTAGTCTAGAGAGTGCTGATCTTAGCTTGGATAAGAAATCAGATAAATTAGCTCATTATGAGCTTCCCAGTGTGCTCGGCACCAGTGTGTGCACCTGAGCTGCTTTGCACAGGTCTAGCTCAGCAATCTGAGCAGCCCACTGCAGTATGATAGATCATTTGTTTGTTTAGCTTCAAGCATGTAGGAGGGTGTTTCTATACACTTAAAGTTCAGATGGCACATAAATCTTTGCAGAGCATAGACTGCCACTGGGCAGGTATCTTCCAGTACTCAGAAAACCAAAAGGGCGATTTAATGAATTTGCATGTTTCAAAAACTAAAATAAAATAAAAGGAATTCTCTGTGGGCTTCATCTGACTTTCATGATAAATTGCTGGCCATAAACTGAGAGCTGCTCAAGCATTCTCCTGATTTTATTTTTGCTAAGAATTCTAAAAGAATTTTGCTGTACCAAGTTATTTAAATTTAGAACATAATAGAAGCATAAGCTCTTATCCAACAGCAACCATATCTGCCTGCATTAAAATATCTAACACTATTTGCTCAATCTCCAATTTACATTTATCTACTCAAACACGAGAAAGGTCTGCAGGATAAAAAAGAGAAAAGCATTCCATGGCTCTGACATGCAGAGCATACAGACAGAACAGAGTCCTTTTCCTGTAATGGTCTGCATTTGTCTACTAATGATTCTGACAAAACCAAATATAACCCAGCCCAGGACCTTAAAAGCTGATTTGAATAAATTTAAAGCAGGTGTGGTGTGGATGCTTATTATTATTATTCATAGCTCCACTAGGCATTGCTTTGCCTCTCTATGCTCCATTTTTAGGACAACTAAGATTCAATCTAGATTTTTTTTCCATGTGTTTTAACATTTGAGAAAGCTATTCATGCTAACCACTGATGGTGCCATTTCCCTGATGTCTCATGCCACACAGCCTTGGATGTGTCCTTGTGGCAGAGGAGGCTGATGGCATCGTGTACTGCATCGGAGATGTCAGCAAATCCAAGGAGGTGGTCCTTCCTCTGTTCTCTTCACTGAGGCCACACCTGGAGAACTGTGTCCAGTTCAGGACTTCTCCGTACAAGAAAGTCATGGACATAGTGGAGAGCATCCGGTGAAGGACCATGGAGATGATGAAGGAACTAAAACACCTCCCACATGAAAAATGGCTGAGAGAGCTGGGACTGTTCAGTCTGCAGAAGAGAAGGTTTGGGTGGAATTTCATCAATATATGTAAATAAATGAATGAAATTGGCAAAGGACATGTATCCAGGCTCTCTTCAGTCATGCCTGTGACAAGTCCAGGTGCAATGGACACAAACTGGAACACAGGAGGTTTCCTTTGAACTCAGTCAGTCCTCACAAAGACATTAAAATTACTGTTCACCTCAAAAGTGTTACAGAACTTAGTATAAATCCACTTATAAGCTTGTCATTATAAATAAATATTATTTACATGCAGGTGATTTAGTTTTATCTCAGATGCATTCCACAATTGATAACACAGATAAACTGTATGTTCCACCCTTTCATCAGGTCCACAGGAAAAAAAAATTAAGCCCAAACTCCAGGACTGCTGTTCTGTGCCACAGCTGTAAATGTATTCTTCATACAACTTCTTTGCCAAAACCCTCTAGAAGAAACTGCACCCTGATTTTGGACTTGACTTACTTGCTATTACATGATTTTTCTGCCCTAGTGACACAGAGTGGAAAGATCCTCTTATTTTCTTTTTATGAAAGGTGATTAGAAAGTTGTTATTCTGTTGTTCATTATGATTAATTGGTTTAATTTGCATCAGATCACATTGGTTCCTGATGTCACCACGATACCATTTTTTTAATGAATTTTGAAACACTGCAATTTACAAGTCCATATTTGCAGTGCAAGGGTTAATGACATTTCTATCCTCTGAGGGATTCAGAACATTTCATTAAAATTCAGTGGAAGGATGACCTCTGGTTTAAGGCTAAAAAGCTGGTTTCCTGTCTGACTGGGTTTTATATAAAGTTCCACATAATCCTAGCTAAACCACAATTTGTAATGCTATGGCAAATTATCATTCAATTAGACTTAAGTCTCAGTGAAATACCCATGCATAGAGATATTGGAGATTCCTGAAGGAAGGTGCACAGGGTATGGATCATGTTTATGTTCTGTTCTGTTTATGAAAACAGATGGATATTTCATTGCAAATCAATAGGGTATAACTGATGCCTGAAAAAATTATTTTAATATAGTTAATTCCCAAAAGCCCTAGCTAGAAGTAAATGCTTGTCACTAAGCCAGGTTGTGTCAGCTTTATGAATATTGCCTTCATTGCCTTGGCTCCTGAAGTAGGAAAAATTTTGCTTAGTTATCCAAGTAGGCCCACTTAATGAAAGGAAAGTGCTCTTAGGCTTAATCTTAAATACACTTTAGAGGCCTTGGGTTATAATCCCTTGGGATTATCACAGAACTCAGGTATCACAGGGATCACGTATGACTTCCATGTTTACATAGTTAATGCTAAAAGCATGACAATGGCTTGTTCCTTTCCTATAAAATTCATGAGTTAAATATAAATATAAGTTGACATCAACAAGTTGCTTAATGTCATGGCAATTAACCTCAGTCTTCCTGGAAACTATGCCAAGGCACATGGAAAATGAGGCAATGATTGGTGACATCCAGCCTGGGTTCATTAAGGGAAAATCACACTTGACAAATTTTGTGGCCTTCTACAACTACATTCGGCCTCCGTCTTTATGGAAGATATGAGTTCTGGTTCATTTTTCTAGTTTATTTTGTTCTGATATATATGTGCACAGTCGTTGGAAACATCTTTAGGTTTATCATTTTTGAAATGAAGATTTGTTTATTAATACTACATTTTTTGAAATGGCTCCTCAGCTTTAGCTGAACTAGATGCCTTACAGGATACAATAAAATGTCTTGTGTTAAATTCCAGATTTTAGGCCCAGCGTTAGACATTATGTGCTTAAAATTGGTTTCCTTTATCAATGAAAGGTTAATAATGTGAACTGACTTAGGATCACATAGAAAGCCATTAAAAAGGTTTAGGTAGGCCATTTTATCTGTCTGGTGTGCAATTGACTTCAGCTGATATTCTCTGTGTGATAAAAGCAACAAGCCATTTTGAATGTTTAAAATTAGGCCACATTCTAAATTTTGGCTTCCTTGAAGACATGACATAGCTATCTTCTAGTCGCAATTGTTGTTTTCTAAGGAAAGTAAATTCTATGTTACTCTTGCAAAGTGTTCTATTTTAAGACTAATTCCTGAAATTTCCGGCTGAGAGAGTTTTAAGTATAACATAATGGATATCATGGTACACAGATTTAGTAAGAAGGATAGAGTTCTATTTACCAAATCTTGAAAAGATCTCACCAGAAATCCTGAAAAAAAACCCACACAAATTTGTTCTATTTAGTAAGGATATTAATACTAGTTATTTACTTCTGTCTTACAATGTTGTATATTTATAAAATTATTTTAGAGCTTTGGATAGAAGATATTCCAAATATGAATATTGTAACGTATTTAAGTGTAACAATATTCAAGCAAGTGAGCCATGATTGGCATCCCTGGAAGCTGTGAAAGTTTTCTACTACCTATGAGGAGTCCAGATCTGTTTACAGAAGTTTAATATAATTTTAGTTCCACAATTAGTCCACAAATTTTTCACTAGGAAGGTAACATTTAGAAGAGTTCATCTGACCTCCTGAATACTGCAGGCTAAGGACCTTTACCTGTACATTTGAACTACTGCTTAAGAAAGAATGTTGCTGAGAAATCCTTTGAAATTTATGTCAGGTGTATAGCCATCAATAAGATGAAATTCTACCTGTTAACCCAAAAAAACCCACTGATTATTAAACATAAACAGAAGAAGTCAGCCATCTCCACATCTCAGAGTGATAATAGATCTGTCTATATCCTTTGTGATCAAAATGACAAAAAAATCATTCAGACTGTTAGCTCTTTAAAACTGGTGAAAATCATACATGTGAGCCTACAGATGTCCAAACATAAACAGTCCCTGCTGATACCCAAAGTGGCCTTACACTAACTCCAGCAGAGTTTTTACAGATCTGTCAGGACCATACACGTTCCTGGTGTAATTTAGATTAGCACTAATTCAGTAGTTTCAGAGGGAATACATAATTAATCAGAAATAGTCAGCATTCACACTGTACTTAGAATATTAAGCATCTGACTTCATAGCTTTACTGAATAAGTTGAAATTATTTCTGCACTCGTGCACTCTTGAAGATTATCTGGTGAAGCAACCACACAGAAACCTTTTCCTCACTCTAAGGAAATACTGATATTTTATTGCAATGCAAAAAGTGATATTTTCAAGCTTTCCAAAACATCATAATCCCGATTTAGATGCTTTTCATTTTTTTTGTAAATTGTTGGAGATAGCCTCTTTATTCAACTCACGTACCAACAAAAGTTTCAAATCTCCAGCACCTTAGGTGAAACATATTCCAAGCAGCATCCAGTAAGTCACCTTCTCTCCTTCTAATCCTCCTAAAGCTTTCAGTCCCTATATATATATAAATATATAGTCCCTATATATACAATATATTACACTATATTATTATATTATATTATATTAAGATAACATTATATTTAATATATTATTATAATGTANTTATATTAATTATATTACTATATTATAGTCCCTATATATAAAAACAATATTTAAATTGTTTTATTAATGCAATCATATTTTTATCATAGACAGATCAAAGTATATAAATTTGTTTCCACAACTTAGCAGACTTTTTAGAGAAGAAAATAAACCCCACCCAGACCACTGTTGGCATAAATGTAAGATGAAACATTGATGAGCATGGCAAGGAACTCAGGGGAATCTAATTTTTCATTAACATTCATAATGCAGCACCACTTCCAACATACTGCAGCCTAAAGGACTAAGATTAAGACTAAGAAGGTGTTGCTAGCCTGGTTTATGTTCTACCCTGGAGTCTCAGAATAGAACCAGACTCTCTTGACACCAATGCTTATATCTATAGGGGGGCAGGGAGGGGGGAAAATGCCACCGTGTAAATGAACTCTTATTTTACCAGTTAAAAGCACTAATGCCCTGGAATGCTCTCGAGGTCGCGACAGCGCTTTTACGTGTGCGGGATCCCTGCCGGGATGAGTTCTATAACTCTCCCAAAGGACAGAGTCCCAGCTACTGCAGGTAACCTGTTTCTGCTGGCTCCTCTAGGACGAGAGTTTCCCCAGGCATGGTGTGGTAGCGCAGACAAGAATAAAAGGCTACACAGAGGGCCTTTCTCTGGGATATCAGCCATTTATTGTGAGTCCAGTGTTGCTTTGTGAAGGTCCAGAGTTATCCAGATGGCTGAGTAACCCAGAAGAAAAAGCAAGGAAGAAGCCCTGCAGGGCTCTTTTAAAGGGAGATGGGATCAGGAAACACTCAATGGGGACATAGTTCAAAGTGACCAGTGGGGAAGAGCTTTCCAGGGCATAGCCATATATGGGATCTGAGATATGGGTACAGGTAACACAAGGGAAATATGGGATTTTACCACAGCTCAGGCAGAGAGTTCAGATATTGGAAGAAGAAGGCTGAGGGCTTTGCCTGGGGTTTCTTCCCACCAAAAACTGAAGCTCAAAAACAGCAGCTTCTGCCAAGCGCGCTGCTACAACCAGTTACATCCTAAGTTTTTTACAAATAGTCTAAATATCTTGTTGAGGGTTTTTTTTTTGCTAGCCATGGGTGAGAAAAATACTTTGCATTTATGCTATGTTCTAGTAATGATTCACAAGTTACTACTAAAATGAAAAATCTCTTTATAAAATGTAGAAATATAGACCAGATAGAAAATAAAGATTCATTAGTGCATCTAATGGGAGGAATTGGATGTTTGATAAAGTGAGCCAGTTATCCAGGGCTGTCAAACAACACAACAGTGGATCTGCCCTGCTGCACACACCTCTCCCGTGCATCTGCACCACTCACACCCCAGTTTGGTCAGCTACCCTGGATTAAAATAGTGCAATGTAAGTGGCACTTGGCCAGTTAAAAACAGGCATCCCAGCTAATCCCATTAAACTTCAGTTTTCCAGACTTATTTCTTGTTGAGACACCTTTCAATCAGTATGTCTGACAGATAAACGTCACTAACCATAAGTGGTGGCACGAATTATGTAAGTACAGCCCAGCCTCTATGATAAGAATAAACAAAACAGAATCTTAAAACAGCAAATTAGTACTAAAACTAGTATACAAAAATTATGACAGAGTAACATGTTTATGTGCATCAGTCTAAAATGCCTGTGTTCCCTGTATTTTAGTACTCTATTGCAATTACAGTGCAAATAAAACTTTACTGGTTCAAAATTTGTGCACCACACTCTCTTTTGCTGCACACAGAAAAGCTATTTTGCAGAGCTGGCTTTTCTTGGTAAATTTTCTAAACTATTCTTTCTCCTTGGCATTATTATTATTAGAGCTTCTTGCTTCTGACAACTGTATTTCTTTAATCATAGCTTTCGGAACATCAACTTTTTGAGGAAAATAATTTTAAAAAGAGTTCAGTCTATTTTTAATTTTCACATCTGGATGCACATGTCACACCACAATACGTTGTTCTGAAATGTATGACACTTTCAGCACAAACATACATATTGTGTTTGTCTTAAAGCTGCCCAAATTAACAACGACCCGTCCATCCATACAGCCTACTTTTTGTAGGGCTCTTATACTTAATTATCACCATGCTATTGTTGGCAAATTTGGGTCCTGCAGATTGGTGACGTTTGGTATGTCAGATAAAAATGATGCTTAGGAGCTGGGAGAAGGCGAATAGTAAAAGTGAAAATGAATCTGTTGCTGTGATAATTAATTATATTAACCTTGCACTCCGAGGAACACCCACACTTTTGGAAACAATATTTTCTGGCAAAATCTTTTATTTGCATCTCTCAAGAGACATTGGAAAACAACATTTTTTTTCAGGTTTGAAGAGCAATCATTGACTGTGATATTTTTAGGGTTCATCCATGCTAGATACCTCTCCAGGGAGAAATACTACCATCCTTTCCCCTAGACTAATTGTTCAAGTTAGAGCCCCAGGGGATTTCTTTGATTTACGTGGAAGGAAGTTTAAATACAAGTGGTCTAGAACTAGGAGGATGTAGTGCAAAAATCACAACTTCCTATTTCCTCTTTGAAGTGTTGAACACAGTTGGATCTTAAAACCTTTTCTGATTTTAAAAAATTCCTATTGCAGTTTAGGATAAATCACTAGGATTTTAGCAAACATTACATGAATTTGTGTATGTAAACTCATGTCTGGCAAACTTTTTTTGTTGTAAACCTTGCTACGAGTATTTGTACCCCTTTGATTGAAGAGTTGTGAAGCATTGCTGTGAACACATAGGTAGGACAAATATTTTCAAAGTGAACATAGTCAGGTCATCTCTTCTGTACCAGTACCAAATTCTGCAAAAAGACACAACATATCCATTTAATGGAATAATCACACCCTGGGAGTTGTACTTCACTAATTGATAATTCATGTCTTCAAACTCAAAACATCAGGTCTCACATTAACTAAATTCCTTTAGTCTTGGCTATACAGAAAGAATCTTTGTGAACTTTTTAGAAACAGCCTTCAAAACTGCAATTCCCTTTTCTTATATTAATGGTACAGAGGAACATCTGGCTTACTCATATTCTTTTTCCTACCCCTGCCTCACTCTGGGGTATTATGTGACCAAAACAAAGTTCTTAAATGTGCAGTGCAGATTAAATTTATAATCTTCACAGTGCCATTTTATGTGAAAGACATGAAGGACATTCCAAAACTCCACCCACTTTTATTATAACTTTAAAAAATTTCATTACGCTTCAATTAATTATTTGGAAAAGAGAGTTAAATAATGAACTATATGCAAAGACAAATGAAACTTTGATCTCTGTTGTAGCTTTTTTTTTGTTTGGTTGTTTTTCTGTTCTATTTCTAAGAGAAGAGCATATGCTGTGCTGCATGAGGGACATAAGGGACATGAGCCCTTATGATGTCCATGAAATTAATTTCATGTATGAAGGAAATATTTATAGGTTTAAGTGAAAGCTTGAAATATTATCAGAGTTCTAAAGATTCTAAACAAAAAACAACAACAACAACAAAACACAAAAAAAGGGAATATGTGTTACTTCAAACAGATTTTCTCTCTGAGGCTTTAAAATCCTTTGAACCTGCAGAGAGATGTTGAAGAAATTGTCTGAAAGTTGCAATGACAGAGGCTGATACAATGCTATTCTCTAACGTTTTGCTATATTGTAAGCTTCATGCAGCATAATGGATTTATACATTATTTTTGTCACGTGGCACAGCATTTTACGAAAAATCAAGATATACATAAACTCAGGTCATCATCAAAAATTAATACATTGAAACATTTTTTAAAAAGAAGTGTGGCAAATGACAATGTGATATACTGTGATATATGAAGAGGTGACCTGAATGTTAGCTAGTTTTACCACTGTTTTCAAGAACAGACACCATAAATGAAATCTTCACTGGGTCAAGGCTATGCCAGTTTGTTCCCTCTCCTGTAAAATGAATGGTTTTGGAAAGGACTATTCCCAATCTTACCTTAACAGTCACTATTTCAGCTGAATATCCACAGCATTGACAGACAATTTCTAAGAAGTATTACAGAGATGTTTCCTCCCACAGTGAGAAATCATCATGTTAAATTCTTTAGCATTACTATGATTAAGTGAGCATAATATCCTGCATAGTCCATGATCTTATCTTACGTCAGTTTTCTACTGACAAAGATGTATTTTTAATCATGTGTTTTAAATCTGATTTCTAAACATTTATGTTCTCCATTTCACAATGTCAAGGAGCTAGCTCCCACTTCAGTAAGTCACAGCATAACCCTTTAAAGTAGATAAAGACTTAAACTACAAAATTCAGACCAAATCCCAGCTTTGAAAACACCTCAGATTTCATTCATGGTTGGAAATAATCATTAGAAGTCTGAGGAAACAAAATCTACAGTTGAATTCAGGTTCTGATCCAAACAATTGTCTTCTCTTTCCCCATTCACCCAAAGTCAGTGAACGTCTATGTTCAAATATTTTTCTCCATTACCTTCTCTGTAGCAGCGTGCTGGGCTGAACGTCCTTCCACATTCCAATGTGTGTACAATCTATTCAATTTTACTGTGTCTACAAATGTTATGAACTCTCTGTTATTTTTATTCTATCATTTAAATCATTAATGAAAACATTAAATAACATCCCTGGACCTATGACAAGCTCCCTGTAACTTTATTCTATTTATCAAACCTGTTTGACAAATGAAAGATCCGAAATAATTGCATAAGTTGGAGGTGGCGGAGGGGGGGATAAGTGAGGTTGTTCTACTAGTTTTGTACCATTATTTTGGTATTTCCGCCCCCTTTGGCCCATTTATGGGAATGTCATTGCATAGAATATCAGAAGTGTCTCTAAGTTATAGCATTTGCAGTCTACTCTTTGACAACCCACTAAACTAATTGTCATGTTGCAAGAGAAAAGTGAGTTAATTTAACATGATTTTTTTTTTAATCGTGTCTTTTTTTATTCAGTATGACATGATTATTTATTTGCTCACAGTTTGATTATATGTTCTGTCTGTTTTATCCCAGGGCTAAACTGAAGCAGAATGGTCTGTAAACCTCAAGCTCTTACTTTTGTCTGCTTTTCAAGACAGATTTGTTAGTACATTCCACAAAAGTCACATTATCTTTCAAGCATTATTAAACAGAGTAAACATTCTCAGTAAATATGCAAGAAAAGGTTGGCCAAAATATGCACAATTAGTAGTAATAGCAGTAGCAGTAGAAGCAGTAGCTGTACTATTGGATGTAGTAGTAGTAATATTGAGTGTAGACCAAAGTTAAAATAGGAAATGTGAGTGGAGGTGTCTTCCCCATCTTCTACCAAGTATGCTAAGGAAATCCGTATAAAGTTATTTTGACATTTGTTTTGAATGAAAGTAAGAGGAAAAAAATTTCTGAGAATAACAAAATTTTATATGCTAATTTCTATGATTGAAATGGTCATGCTTTTGTTTTTATTTTTTATGCCCCTTTTCCCCATCACTTTAAAGATGTCAAATATTAGAATTTAATGTTTTGATAGATAATGCATTCTTAAGCATTTTGTAAAATGTTAACTTTATTTATAACTTTCCAATAAATAAATGAAACTAAATTTTGAGATTACCAAATCCCATTAAAAAGTCTCTTCCTTGTTCTATTCAGCTCTAGTTTCTTCTTATCAAAAGCAGTTTCAGGTACTCTTCCAACCTCAATGATATTGTTATTAAACTTAGAGAAAGAAAAGTGTTCAAAAGTTGTTATCAGATCTAGAGGATAGACCTAAGTTTAAAAAAAAAACAACCAGTACACCTGGGATATTGCAGTTTGTTTGATCTGTCAATGACAGGACATAGTTGACTAAAAGCAAGTCAGAGTTGATACAGGAGCTCAAGGCTTCTCTCTGGAATTTTACCTGCCTTGTCCCGAACTTGCATTCAATCAGAAACTACTTTTTTTACTCATAGGAAGGTAAAATATAATGCTTTGGGGTTTATACAGTTATAGAGATCCTTGATTACAGGGGTGTTTGGCAGGTGGCCAAGAGAAACTGAAGACAAAATAAAAGGATGGGAAAAGTGACAAATTATTGCAGTATTTAGGCGGGGTATGTTAAAAAAAAGTGGATTTTTTTTTTTTGCATGCAAAGAGCAAACATAAAAAGATGAGAAAGGTTCCCCCTGAAATATAATTGACTGTTTCTAAGTAAATGAATGGGCTTGTGATAGCTAGGAGTTGATAAGATGACTTTAAACAAGGACAGCTATGCTTTCAAAGAGAAAAACAGGAACAACAGGCCTGAGGAGCTGCATTAATCAGCAATAAGGGGACAATGAGGAACAGAAGGAAAAACAAAGACCAAAAAGACAGAAAAATAGGTTATTCTTTATTATGATTCACTACTTGTGTTGGTTTGCCTTTACGCCTTACTCGAGTGTTTCTTGCTCCATCTACTCACTACTTCAGTCTTTCCTACCTAGAAATGCCCTCCATAACTTCTTAGAGAAAGTGTAATTCAGATGCAATTTTTACAGGAGAAACTCTGGTGCAAATGGGATAAAGAAGTAATTGATAGATGGTAACTTGACTGTTTGAGCTTCATTTACAATTAACTGCCTCACTGTGCCAGCTCAGAGGCAGACTAATGTCCAGATTACCTTGCTTTACTGTATTCTTAGGAGAGGATAAGCGGTAGCTAAGGAAGGGGCACTGCCCCCCTCTTCCCCATGGATAACAGAAAAAATACAACAAAACCCCAAAAGTCCAGAGTCATTCACCGAAGTCTGAATTTCCTCTCTCTTGCTCCTTCCATGTTCTTTCACTCACTTGATCATGGCCAGACAGATCCCCTCAAGAGTGGGCTCTTCCAGAAATGCCACCGTGGGCTTGAAGGTGCATCCAGAGAAAGAACATTTTTGACCTTGGGACAGGAGGTTCTGAATGAATGACAGGGCTCTACCTGCATGAAACAAACACTGCCTTCAGTGATGAGTGAGAATAGAGTAAATCCTAGTCCAAAAACATTGAAAGGAAGAGAGGAACAGGGTTTTTTTTTCATTAGAAACTTAAGAGCCAAATCAAATCATTACACAATTGAAAAGATGAGTATGTGGGTTTACTGTTAATTCCAGCAATCAATATAAAACTGAAATGTTAAGAGTTGGTTATGCTTCCTTAAAATATTCTTCCATGGGCCTCTTGTGTGGTAGGACTTGTATTTCAGAAGAAGATGAGATGATAATAATTCTTAGCTCTGAAGGAATAATTATATATCATATTATTTTTATACCTTTGGGGTGAAAAGGAGTTTAGCGACAATGTTATGAGCATTGTTTCCTTGCTTCTGATGTACATGACACCTGAACAGGTATAGAAGAGACTGGAAATTCACTGGAAATACAATGTGTTGAAATGGATAGGTCTTTGGTTTTACAGTCCCAACTCTGAATAATTTCTTGTTTTTCCACTAATGTGTTCCTGAAAGTCAATTCATGTCTCCTGTCTGTTTGGATTATAAACTCTTCCAGACAGGGAATGACTTTCACCATGCATTTGTGCAGTGTCATGCACAATAGATCTCCAGGTGTTATTGTGATCCAAATAATGAATTATTAACTTGTTCTACTAATTTATGTTCTGAGAAAATTTTAATGCATTCTCAACCAAACATATGGATAAAGTGGGTGTGTCTACTACTTACTTCCCTCTAAACTGTCCTTTGATTGAATCTCATGCACTTGAAAACAACCCATTCGGATATGCATTTCTTTCCATCCTCAGATTCAGATTTTCTTGTCTTCCCTTTATACATGAACGTCATTAACAATGTTAACAATGGGGAGATAGTGTTTTTTTCTGTTCTTCTGCATGACTTCAGTTAGCAGTAATTGGTGTTTGTGTGCAAACTGAGAGAGCAGACATAACTTTATGTGAAGTAAATAACCTGTAAAGTTACTTATGCCGTGAAAGCAAAAATGTAGAGTATGTTTTATTGTGAATTATGTGTCTGATTGATGCCATGCAATGAAACGAGATATTTAAAGAAAATTTCATTTCATACTAACACAGATGACTTACTGTACAGCCTTTAAGACTGCAGATATAATATATTGATTGGGAAAATTTGAACTTGAGTATTTTCTTCCACTGTGGGAGATTTTTAAATGCTTTATGTTGCTTCTACCAATAAATAGAAGTTTTGAACCTCAGTTTTTAATACTATTGTCTCCACAAATAAAGAAAGCAATGAAAGAAATGTGGAAAATGTTTTCTTTTATTATTTGTCAACATCAAGAATAATGTGGGATTTTTAATTTTTTTTTTTTTCCGGGACATTGAGTAAAATTATAAGTCAATTTTCTTTCAACTAGCACGTTATGTGGCAATCTCTTATAGCAAATGAGAAACTCTTTTTTACATCAGGACACTGAGCTCAAGTGGGAGTTGTCAGATTTAATAAAGCAGAATCATCCCAGGGAAGAAATTTCGTGTTTCTGTTTCCAGTGGTGCATCTGTTTGTAGCACATACTTTGTTCAGCAAATGCCAGCTTGCCTACAACACTTGCAACGAACTTTAATTGTGTGCTTTAGTAGAAAGTCTTAATTTTGATCTGACTCCCTTCAGGTAGCAATGAGTCGGCTCACATAATCACACCTCCCTGTAGCAGATAAAAATAACCACCTTGATTTTCTCTCCTTCCCCACTTTTTAGAAAATGGCTGTAATATTATGAGTTCATTCTCCCAGTGAGCAGGGATCTATAAGCTTTGGAACATAAGATGGTTCTGCAATAACAAGTATTTCTACACCATTATAGTAATTAATCACAGAAGGAGCTACTGGAAAAAAATTCTATAATTTTGAACATATAATTGAAGTTTTATTGCTTTTAAACTGAAGTGTTTAGACCTTGAGAAAATCAGCCCAGCAGGGAGAAAAGCATTCCTCATCGCCTCTCCTTCCTTCTGTGCTTTAGACAAAGCTTGGCAGAGCTCATAGGCTAAATGGGAGCTGATTTAATAGCTCTTTATTTCAGTCTACCTCCTGAAGAAGAAGGAAAGGTCACTTAAAAGTTATTTTCTTAACAAAATTCACTGGAGTTGATTTGGGATACAAAGTGAAGATTTTCACATCCAGAAGTAGCCCTGGCACTGTGCAGAGGAAGAAATCCGTGTGCTCAGAGGAAGACTTCCTGAGCTGGCATTCATGCTCACTGACATTAACAGAGGACTATGGATGAAGATAAGGGAAGTGAAGATAAGTGTTAGATGGCAAATTGGACCCAACCAGACAAATGGGATAAGAAAAGCCCTTCAGGTTTACTGAAACATCATATGTGATGAATAAAACTTCAGTGTATTTTTACCCATCTCTTTTGTTTTTTTTTAGTTTTGTAAAAAAGGACTTGTAATAAAACATAGAAAAATTTGTGCCAAAAATTGCTTCAAACCCCAGCTTTTGAGATTCTAAGAGAGGAAAGTATTTAGTTGTTTTGTTTTGTCTTAGGAAGTTTCTTCCAAATTCAGCTACAATTTTGAAAACTTTTTCAGACCACCCAAACTGCACTTTAAAAAATAAACTAAAATTGTTAATACATTATTTCTTTCCACTTAGAAGTCCCATTATTGGATAAAAGGAAGAGACATGATGGGTGTAATGAAGGTAATACAAGATTTACTATTTAGAACTTACTTTCTCTTCCTTCCCCCCTGGAATGTCCTTTTGAAGATCAATCTTTATTCTTTAATTCATCAAAAACAACTGATAGCTAGACTAATCATTGCAAGTTTTAGGTGGGAACGAAGAGGTGAAAAGGAGATGAAAAAAATATCGAGCCCAAATAGTCAGATGTTGCATTCTTAGTTTCACCTACAGCAGTCAAACGTTAATTATAATTTCTGGCATAAATATTAGAGCCAGTCTTGCTGGTCATATTGAGTCAGTTGAGTTGGTTGCATAGAGTTTACCTGCAAAGATGCAGGTAAATCTTCCAAAAGGTTCTCTTTACCAACCAACCTACAGTGCCTCCTTCCCAGTGTTATGGAGGATATTTCACAGAGTACAGTTTCTGCATGGCTGTGGGAAACAGCAAAACCTGTTTTGTTACCTTAGCTATTATTATCTTAGTTTAAGGATTGCTTCCCAGCGCTGTCAGGAGATGGTGGATAAACTCTGTTTATGGATGGTTGTTGTCACACAGAAGCAGACACCATGAGATGGTTGTTCATCTCATCTGCCTTTAACACCCACCTTAGTGCTGAGCTAATTGTCCCCCGAAAAGTACATTTTTCTTTTCATTGAGTAGAGAGGAGTAAGAAATGTCTGTTGTAAAAAGAAAACTTCAAAAAAGTTCTTGGCAGATCAGATAAATTCCTACTTTTTTCCGTACTGCTCATAGACAGAAATATGGGCTTATATATTGGGAATATACTAAGAGAAGTAATTTCAAATGTTATTCTTTAATAATTTAACATTTATCTTGCTCTTTCCATGTGTTGCAAAATCCTGTGGTCTGTAGTACAGTCCCATATTCTCCAAATTTGTGTATTCCTAACTTGTGCAATATGGATAAGCCACATTTAAGATGACTAGGCAGTAATCAAGACATAATATTAATAAATATATATAATTAGCAAGGTTTAATGAACAATCATCTATGAATAAACTTTAAACTCCTTTATAAAGCAATTTTTACTTCAGATGTAGCTCAAGAAATGCACATATTTCTTCTACAACTAATTATCTTTAAACCATACTATTAACTACAATGATTTACATGTATAGAGAAGACCAAAGACTGCTGAGTTCAACAAATATGACTTTTAAATTATAATATTGCTAGTAAAAGGTGACACACCTTGAGAGTACAGGGACTTCAGACTTGTCTGGCCTTGTACTGGCTTGAGTTGAAATTAACTTACTTTAGCTGAGGTTATAGTTTTCTAGTTATGAGGTGACTATGCCAATTTTTTTTAGCTTTAATTTATCTTTGTTCCTTTGTGTGGCATAACACCTATTGCTAATTGACAGAGAGTAAAACAAAGCAGCTGTTATGGATTAAGTGAATTGTCTTTAATTGTAGGATTGCAATATATTATAGAAGAGTAGGAGTATCAGATGACATCAGAAATCCCAGAGCATGATCCCAGGTTGTGGTGATCAATCATTTTTCACAAAGGAAAGACCTCATCTTGTGAGCCAGGCAAACTCAATTTTAAGGGTAAGAAAGAGGACACACAGAACTGGGAAAATAGTAGGGTAAGAGCAAGAAAGCAATTCTCAGAAAATGTATAAAAACAATGCCAAGTGGACACAAGACTGAAGAGGAAGAACCCGCCATAACCAACACCAGATTTCACCCAGGGAAGATACTGCCAGATCACTGTGACCTGCTTTTTCTTGCTTTATTCCTGAAGCTCACACAAATTGTCCTGTTCCCTGTGGAGTGGAGGGAGAGTGTAAATAGCAACAGGGTGCTCACACATATAGAAAGCTCATATGCATATAGATAGACAGTTACATATATATATATTAACAGTGAGACTTTTCTATAACAATTTGACTAGAAGTGCTCATATCATCACAGCTGAACTAATAAAAAACAATTGTTGTGGTTTGAGTAGACTGGTAATCTACAGGACATTCTTTGCTTTGTGTAGAAGAGTGTTCTCTTTTGACCATAACAGGATTTAGACTGCAACAAATACCTTTATTGAAAGGAAAGAGAAAAGGAAAATCCTAACTTGTAGTTCAATTTGCTGTAGATTAAAAAGAATATTTTCCTCATAGTTACACAGTCATGAATTGCATTTTAAAGGACAGGGTCAAGATAGTGTCTTATGTTCCACTAAGGCATGGTTGGAAATCCTGGTAAAGAATCATATCTGAATTTCCTTATTTGAGCATGTCTAGAGTGAGGAAAATGACTTCTTTTAATTTTTTTTTTCCACTAAGTAAACTATACTGCTTCTTCTGACTAAGTTTATACTTAAGGGCTGACATTCTTCTACAGGCAGCTTTAAAATCTCATGTTTTAGCAAGAGTTAATTTTGTTGAAAAGGAAATAGTATTATATGATATGGATTAACAGCAGACCAAGGCATATACTTAGGTATTTGTCCGTATCTCTATAAAATAGAAATATTTGTGTTTACATATCCATTATATGCCTATAATGTACACATTTAGATTGTATAATTATTATTATATAGTTTGAAGGAAAATTTGCCTTCTGCAAGAGATGTAATGCAACATTTGGTAAAATCCAAAGCATATTCAATAATATAGGATGACAGGTATATGACATAGACCATAACACAGAAGAGTCAATTCTGCTTGACTTCTTTCACTGATTATTAAAATTCCACCTCCTTTAGATCCCTCTGCTTCTCACACTATGCTTCTTACAATGATGTTAAGCCATACATGAAAAAATAAAAAGAGAAATTTAGGCATCTGAAAATGTTCATGAGTTTTTCAGATTTTTTGCAGAATGTAAGTAGCAGCAAGGCATAACCTATGCCAGAACACCAGAAAATAGGTGTTCATTTTTTTTTAATGTTTCAGCATATAGCAAAGGAAAAATAAAAAACTGAAAGACACTCCCTGGGTAATCAAATCAGTCCCTTGCAACTGCCAGAACCAGAGTTTTACAATTTCGTTCATGAATTTTCCCATTATTTCAACTTCCCATTGGTTGGTAGATGCTGTCAAAAAACAGTGAATGGCCCTTTGCCCAGGGACCTAAGGTCATCCTCTCAGAGCTCCCAAGTATCAGGAAGGAGCTCTTCCTTATATCATGCAGCACAACAGGCCAGTATTTAATCCATCTCCAATAGATCATATGTCTAAAACTGGAACTTAATGCAATTAAGCTTGGCAGGGATTTCAGAGTTCAGTCCAAGTGAGAGAGAAATGAAAAGAAGCTGAAGAGCTACCTTCTCAAACATCATCTCTTTTGTACAGTGCAAATTCTGTTACATCTTCTTTTCACTTATTTTGCACAAATGTAACAACAGTTTCAGTGGAAAATGCACAGAGAACTAACTTGCATGCGCATATAAAAGCAAATAAAAAAGGAACTTTAAACATTTGACTTTGCCTGCATACAAACAGTGCAGCTGAGTATTCATGAAGTGTTTCACCCTCTCAAAGCAGATGTGGGGTACAAAGTAACTAAGAGAAAATATTTTTTGTTTTCTTTGCTATAGATCAAAGAGTATTCCACTTCAAAAAAGGTCACAAATAACAACGGCTAATAATTAAAATCCCCTTATAATAGACTTGTTTTACTTTATTGTTTGAGGGGTTTTAATTGACTAAATAGATACTTTAAAAACCCCAACCTTACAGCATATATGGATGCTTTCTATGCATATATATGCAGAGGTAAAGTACATATATATATGTGACTATACATAGGCATAACAAATTATGCCTGCTGCATGTGCACTTAAAAGTTCGTATGCTATTAAGTCTACATTTCTTGATTCAAAAATTTTATTCAGAAGTTGTGAAGAAAATAACTGTATTTGAGTTAAAGGTTATAATAGTATTGCTTTTATTTATAATGAATTTTTTTTCCAGGCTGTTTAGCTGTACATCTTACAGATATAAGCATTCACCATATGAAACTTCAATTAGCAATGATTTTCAAGATATAAAAAGGTGCCTATTATAATGGCATAGTGAGAATGTGTGGTACACGTTCATTTAAAGTGCTGTTAATTCAATTGCTTTATCTGATCCAAAGTCATTTAGATTATATTAAATTAGCCATCTGTTTGGCTTTCACCTTGGAATGTCTGCCAGATGCTGAGTTTGTTTATAGACAATTCATTTGCAGACACAGCCTTAACAACAGGCTTGCTTGTTGGGGACTATCCCTTATGGAAGAGTTTACCCAGAAAGATGAAACTCTGCACTCCAAGCAACAACTGCTTGTTCAAAGGGTAAAAATATATTGACTACCTTGTGTCCAGTACACTATTACACAAATTATGTCCTCCTACTAATTTCTGCAATCTTTGTGATGAAGAGACTTAAATGGTTCCACAAAGCTGCACCATTCTATATAGTACCCATTTATACATTTTATGGCTTTCTTTTTAATTAAGGCCTGGCACTAAAATTACTATAACATTTTGTTATCTACTGGGCAGGGAAGCTTTTTACTAAGTCTCTAGATAGCTTTTAAAAGTCTATTAAAAAGCTGTATATCATTCCACAGTTGTTACACAGGGGAAAATATTTCTTTTAGGGGATGGGCAGCATTATTTCTCTCTCCTACAAAAGAGCACTAGTTCTTCATAAAAAAAAAATTATACAAAAGTATGATACAAAGGAAGATTCAGAATGAGACAGAATTTAATCAAAGTGCTTTGATTGGGATTTTCTGGCAGCTATTCGAGGGTAATCCCCCATGGGCTAACAAATCTTAGTCACCGGACCAAATAAACAGGATAGTTATGCAATCATTGAGCAAAAATCAGAAGTGTTTATGTTCACCTGGAGAGATGTTTGATTAAATAATGGTCTGAATCCAACACTCAGTTGTCAAAGATACTGAGCAGATACTGACAGTACTAGTTCCAGACATAGGGCTGGGTACTAACGACTACTGTTAGCAGCAAAACCAAGAAACTGGTTTTCTTCAAGCAGCAATAAAAGGCTACTTGTATAAAAAAAATAACTAGAGTTCTATATTTTGTTCTATAACTTTTCCTATAGTTGTTCATATATACTGAATAAAACTTTCATAGGAAATGCAATCATTGTTACTTAAGTAGTTAAGCCAATTTCTAAATGATAAAGTTTAGGAGATTTCCTTTCTTTAGGGATACTTTCTACCACCTGGTAATAAACAAACATTCCAGGTTTTTAAGCAGAGGTTTTTCCATCTTTGAAATATTTGGTCCTGACCAATGTTATGAACAAGATAATAAAATTGATGGATTTTGATCCATTATTATTCAATATGGAAATTTCTATGATTCAACTGAATAAATATAGAACTTTGATATTTGGTCACTGAACTCTGATATTGTTCCATTCCAGAAAGGTTTGAGTCATACTGTAATTTTTCATGTTAATGCTTCCAAAGTTTTGCTTTAACATTTTTTATGTAAACTAAATTAATGCATAAAATTATGGTATATATCTAATTGAACCAGTCAGTCAGTCAGGTCACTTAGACTGATTCGAGGTAAATGTCATTATTAAATATGAAATGGCAGATTTTCAAGATCAATCTAATTGACGAAAGAAAAATTTCACCGGGTAGGAGATGGCTCTTCTGAGTTTGGACTGGCCATGACACAAATAATTCATTTAAGCTGAGCAAGATTCTGGTTTTATGCACAAGCTGATCTTGAATCTCATTGTACTTTTTCACTAATTTTGAATACATTCATCATTGGCTTGTCCATCTAAATTTTATATTGTCTCTGGCAAAGAGTAACTGAACATATTTTTCCATTAACCTCCTACATTCTTTATGAAGAAGAAAAAGGAGATTCAGTGTCTACACTGATACAAATTTATGTCCTTCAGTTCTTCATCCATTGACTGACAAATTTGAGAGCAGAGTGAACTAATAACACGGCAAAAAGAATGGGTGATATGAATGGATCAAACAAGAGGGATGATGGTTTTGCGACCAGAAAATTTAAGGAAACTGGGCTGCGCAAAGAAACAGAAACACAGGTCAAATGGGAAATATTCTTTGTGAAGATGTAAGAAAATAAAAGGTTGGACAAGAGGTCTGGTATTGTAAGTGATAAGTTCTGGAAATATAGGAATGGAAAACAGAATGAACTGAAGAAGTTTTGGAATGCTAATCTAGATAAAGGTAACACTAAAATATGATCAGAATATGAGGCAATGTTTACAGAGACTGCTTCTACCTGAAATAATTGTGATGCCTTTTTCTTCCTCTGTTTGAAAGTTCTCTTAAAGTAATCAAATGATTGATTAAAAAATAGTTTTTATGTTGAAACAGACTAAAGAAAAATTAATTTTTTTCCAAGTATATTTAAAAAATAATGAACAGCAATGCAAAAGAAATAGAGGATACACTAAATTAGTATGTTTACTTAGGTTCTTTTTCATTTCAGCATTTTCAGATTTTTGTAATGTGATGTGTTTCAGTATTTTGTTGTTTTCTTATTTATTTGAAAAAGGAAGATGTATTGAAATGTCAAATTTTCCCATTGGATGAAAATTCTGTTTCACATAAACTCTAAGGACTCAATTATGTTAATAACTCAGGTAGACTATGTGAGCAGACAACAAGGCTTATGAGTTTTATTTCCCAAAATAACCATAATCTCTAGAAACATGAGGAATTTTCAATGTATTGCAACTTTCTAATTGGAACTCATTTTATTCTCAGAAAAAAGATATAAATTTCTGTAAATTTTAAATCTAGAAAATAAGAATTTATTTGTTGTCTAGAGGAACTAACCCATGCTTTAGAAGAAATAAGTTCATGTAAGACAAATCGGGGAGTAGGGGATTTGTCTTTTTCATTTTATAAGATTGTTCTAATACTCAGGTTATTAGCTATTATAAATATTTTCCTTTCTTACCCTCACAACAAAACTCAAAAATTTCTTCCTAGTACCAAGTCAGAATGAAAAAAAAATTAAAAGAAAATCCAGAAACCATTTTTTAAATAGTCATGTTTTAAAGGATGTCTTGAGGTGAAGAGTGGGTATAACATTATTTCATGGTGTTGTGCGAGTATATGAGAGACAAAATAAGTTCTTCTTGTCATAAAGATGAGATGTGAATCACCAGGAAAGAAGATCCATCCAAGTAACTGCAAATTTGATGAGAAGATCTTCAAGATCTGTGGATATTCTTTGGACAAACATTTAAGGAAAAAGCTTATCTACATAGTGCAAAACTCCAGTATTTATAGTAAAGTTCAGATGGAATACATAATAAACATATGTAATTCAAACACTGACATATAGCATAGATGTGCAGTAAGTATAGAGTAAAAATTGTGTGTCTATGCATATAATATAAATGTATGCACTAACTATCTATAATGTAAGCATAGGAACATAAAACAGTAGAATCCAGGCTGATTTTGGACTACGTAGATGTGCCAGTGTTATCACATGGAGTTTATGCTTCAAAATAATGACTTAGATCAACCAATCTCTTTTCTCCTTCAAGTCCTTGATTAAAAGTCCCTTCTTTACGAGCCTTGCTTCTCTGATCTGTTCACCAACTTTATCTATACTCCTTGAAAAATGTTATCCAGAACAAACTGAAATAGATTCTATAAAATTTAGAATGTTCAATTGTAATATTTTTTCGGGCATATACTCTGTCTGTCATGTTTTTAAGGGATCTGGCACACATATGGCACCCTATAAATGCATTAGTTTGGCTTGCATTAAATTAATTCATCCACAATTTGATATTGCAGGTCAATGTGTTGACTTCTGTTACTGTAAATGTAGTTGTGTTTTCAGAGAAATATCCTGCATGTAACTACTTCCCATAATATATTTCTTCACAAGCCAACTGACAGGAAAATAGTGAATAGAGGGAAATGAAAAGAAAAAGCAGGAAAAAGGGATGGACAGCAAGCAAGATAAAATACTGATAGGAGAAAGGATAGATTATGAGGGAAAAGGATGGAGAAAAAAGAGAGATGGTAAAGAGAGTGTGAAAGAGATGAAATATGGAAACAGAACAAGAGATATGTAAATTGAAAACAGAAAAAATGGCAGCTAAATCAACACAGGAGCAACAGAAACAAAGTAGAAAACAATGCACAAAAAAAGCCTAAAATAGTGAGGCAGGATGATTAAGTCTGGTTTGAAGGTGGAACAGCATTGCACTGTTCTTCTTGCGAGGCCTCCCCTCAGGTTGAAAAATGTGCCTCTCCCTCACTGCCTTAGTCATGTGGCCAAACCCTTAATACAGAAGAGTGACTAAAACACAGTAAGGATGCCATTAAAAACATAAGGCCTGGAAAGGTCTACATACATAGATGAGCTATAGAGCCAAAATTCTGAAATAAAATAGCCCATCCTTAGCTGTCACCTCACTCTGAAGATGGTTTAAATTGCTGAGTAGCTACTAGTTATATCACACAGTTTGTTCCTTCACACACATGGATTTGATTCTCGGCTTGTCCAAGCTCAAACATTAGCTACTCAAGACCTTACAACTGACAAGATTCAGAAACTGGTCTTTAATCTGTTTATCTCACATGACAGGTCCAAACAGCCATTTTGAAAGCAAACTCAGCATACAGAGAAATTTATCTCAAAGCACAAAGTTACAGTAATTTCCTCCAAAAGACATTAGAAACAGAAAGGTTTTGCCCAGTTATTGGGTTGCTTTGTTTCTATTTTTTTTATGAATACACTCATAGGCAGAACATAAATCATGAATTTAGAAGCCTGGATTTAATTTATTTCCTAATGCTACCATATTTAAAACTATCTGTCAACATCTCCAAGTCTACCCTGACCTTAAGGCTACAGACTCACCTGTAACACGGGTCACAGTCCAGTTCTCCTGACGTGGCTGCTGCAATGCTGGAGCAAACAATCAAGATGACAAAACTTGGACTGTGAGTGACGCCCTTGACTGATAGTTATGGCAAGTAGGTAGGAATAAGAAATAACAGGTTTCAATGCTTCCTCCTGGCCCATTTCTGTGTATTTTAATCCTGGTGTCATTAAATGCAAAATAATCACAGAAATCTCTAGGTTGGAAAAGACTTCCAAGATTGTTAAGTCCAACCATTGACCAATCACCACCTGCTCAACCATACCATGGCACTAAGGGCCACATTCAGTCATTTATTGAACACCTCCAGGGATGGTGACTCCATCACCTCCCTGGGCAATTCATTCCAATGTTTAACATCCCATTCAATGAAGAAATTTCACCTGATGTCCAAACTGAACTTCCCCTGGTGCAGCTTGAAGCTATAAATAATATTATAAACAAGCTCAGAACTCACATTTTAGCAACCTTTTCAAATGCCTTGACCACCAGTCCAAAGGAAAAGAACAAACCCTGCTTGCTGCTCTCAGGATCATATGGATTGGGTGATTTACCTTTATTTTTTCTGCATAAGGATGAAGACAAGGCAGTTTAGGATGCCTAACCCTTACCTTTGAAGTGGAAAAAGGGATATCAAAAGCATTCTTATTGATCATCACCTGTTAGCATGTGCAGAAGTGTTTAATGCATTTAACTAAATACTAGTGCAGCTCACTGGATAGGGCATGCCCTCTGTGCCAAGGTGGTGGTGGCAGATCCTGCATTTGCTGCTCCCAGGAAATCAATGGATACGTCAGGATAAGTATCAAGCAGAACTGAGCCTAAGGGAAATGTTTTATTTGAGAAAACTGTAATCATTACTGACAAAATGGAATATGAGTGTATCATATTGGTGTCTATTTAAAGCCTTAGATTAAAAGTAAAGCAATTTCTCAATGCCTTAGGAGTGATGCCTAGGAATAGTGTACTTAAAAATGTATGCAGAATAAAAAGTTGGTGTTGACTAAAAGACATTACCATCTGCTTCTTTGTTTCATTCCACTAGAGATTAATTGAGTTGATCTGAGTTAGCAGATACTCTCAATGAAATTACACAGTGTGTTGATGAGGATTTCAATTCAGCTACTGATTAACTTGTTAGAATACCCAGGTGAGGTGATAATTGTTCCAGAAATCTGAATACGAAATTTTAAAACCAAGTTACTCCTTGTTCTTGAAGGTTGTGCTGACTTAGGGATTTTTTCTTTTTTTGTCACTAGCAGCCACATTTTAAAGAATCAAGCCCTATGCATGTACACATCATATGAGCTTACATGTACGCAACATACAGTTGTAACTCTATGTGTATTTAGGTGTAGGTAGATATAGAGACACATGCATTTATTCGGACATGTGTAAGTCATAACCATCAATACAACAGGAGTTTCACATGGTTTTGGACTGTAGATTTTTCAAATTATTATGAGAAGTTATGTGTTTATTGCTTAAAAAATGCCTAATTTCCTAAATCTGTTTTTTTCTGGAATTCCACCTATATATATATCAGCCTTTTAAGTTTATTTAAAAGTCTAGTCTTGAGCATCTTTTTAAAAGGGGACTTTGTTCCAAAGTAATTAACTTGGAAAACATATATTTGAATGAGTATATTTTTTTTAATGATTCAAATTGTTGAATTAAGTGAATGACAGACAAGAGAAATGAAGTAAGTTACTGTACAGAAAGGGTAGAGCCACATGCTGCATGTCATCAGTCAAAGTGATGTAATTTTATCCCTTGTATACCATCATCAATGTCGATGCTAATATTTTTAATTGAGTTGCAATTATGCCAGCTCCATTGACTTCAGCAGGCTCCAGCTGGGTGGAACCTACACCCACATTCAATTGCAAGTTTGAAGGGAATGTTTGGAATAGATTAGTTCTCCTTTTGCAATTAATCTTTGTTTCTAAAACAATATTAAAATTTGCGTTAAAAAAAACAGATAATTACAACTGGAAACATATAGTTGCTTAAGGTAGCATAAATCATTCCAAACCATTTTTGTTAGAGTGAAATAAAACCATGAGAGTAATATTATTTCAGGAATGAAAACAAATTCCAGTTCTAAAGCATGACCAAATAAAAGACACCCACTGTTTTATTCATTATTTTATTGAGCTCACAGTAATTCTGGTACACAACTTTATGTTCCACATAACACAATTATACACACCTGAGCCTTGACATCTGAGTTACATAACTTTATTTTACAACTCCAGAGGAACGCTTCTTGCAAATTTACAAGCAATTTCTTCAGTAGTGGTCCTGATAAAATACACCTAATCATACAATAGGCAAAAAAAGAAAAAGAAAAAAAGTTTTTCTTAACAGTAATACCTCATTATCATTTTAAAACACAAAGCACTTATGCTTTAAGATGTTAAAGATGAAATGCACTCTTCTATTTAAGAGTGAGGATTTTTCTGTTTTGTCTCTTTTTTCATCCTCAGCACTTCAAGTCAAGCTGTGAGGAAAATCTCATGCCTGCTATGCAGTTTTATCTTAATCCAGAGAAGAGAGAATCTAGCAAATGAAAAATAATCCAAAAGTTAATGCAAAATTTAGACAGAGCAAGATTCTTAGTGCACAGAAAGCCTGATTGAGCAGTATTCTGCCTCTCAGTTGAAGAGTGATTATAAAGATGATCAACCATATCTTTTATTTCTCTGCTATTGACACTAGTATTGCTTTTTAAATCTGACTGTGAAGCAATTTCTGTACATTTGTGATACAAGCAAGCATTATGGATGGCTTTTTATAGATGCTTTTTTGAAATATTTACTCTTAATATAAAGGAAGATGATGGCCTCAGTTCTGCAATATGAAACACAATGACAAATTCCCAATGCCTGTGTAAAGTCCAGTCAGTCTGAAAATTGTAGTTTATGGCTACTAACATATCACTGACATAATGCTTTGCACTGATGAAACATGAAAACTCTTTTGTCCTATGTCCATAAACTTTATCAAGTTTTGTTTTTCCAGCTCTCATGCATTCATTTTTATTTAGGTTCACTCAATTCACATTTAGAGAAGTCTCACTGCAACTCCTGACAAACAAGTTTTTGGGAAGGGTTTATTCATAGCATTTTTTTTTCCCTTAGTAAAAAAATATGACATATTTAAAAAAAGATTAGATGTGGCACTCAGTGCCATGGTTTAGTTGATGAGGAGGTGTTAGGCTATAGGTTGGACTTGGTGATCTCAGAGGTCTTTTCCAAACTGCTTTATTTTTTGATTCCGTGATTCTGTGAGGCTAAGTGTACATAATGTGTAAAATAGGTTACCTAGCATTAAGCTTGTTGAACAAAAAAAAAAAAAGGAAAAAAAGAAAAGGTTTTTTTTTCTTGGTCTACTGGAGGGAAATAAATTGAGTGTTTAGCTAGATATTCCCGTTTTATTTTAATTAAAAGAAAAGGGATATCTCAAAGAAAAGGAATAGATACATTTCATGGCAATTATACCTTTACTTGGAAGGATTACCATAGAAGTCAGGTAAATTACTGAAAATAAGTACAAATAAAATACATTAACATAACAATGTCAATTATTTTTATTAAATCATGTAGTTAATAGACAAGGATTTGATTCAAAGGTAGATGAGGCCTGATGGTCTCTTATTACATGACCATTACTGTCACCGTTTTTTCAAGATAGTTTCTGTCAGAAGTGAATATTCAATATAAGCCTATAAGCAAGTGCTACTTGCAGTAGCTGATGGCAGCTGGCAGCCAGGACTTGGAGTCGATTTTCAGCAAATATGGAACACTGTCACCCCTTTCTGGCTGGAACACACTTAAGAAGGGATAATGTAAAAGGGACAACATGAGATTTTATTGTTTCATAATTCATTGATATGAATTATTCCTTATTTTGTTTCCTTTCTTTTTTAAGATGATAAATTACAAGACAGAATTGAAAATTCAAATCATGTGGGGTTTTTTCTATTTTTTTATAGTAAGCATTAATAAGAGGTTGAAGTCAGTCTCAGAAGTGTTTTTTTCCTACGTAAGCAGTAAAAATGCCAAGAGGTATTTTTCACTTTTGACATCATTCTACAAAAGAAAGAAACTCCCATTCTTATTGTAGATCCTGATGATCCCAAAGTAGGTTTGAAGAATCAGTTCCTGGGAAATCACTGACTCTGTAGTCCAAGAACAAAATGTTTGGTCTATGCTACACCTCAGTCAGGGTCAACAACAAATTAAGCCTGCGCTACTTAGGACTTTGTCCAGTTGGATGATGCAAGTCTCCAATGGAATTTACAGATTTTCTATGCAAATACTCCAATGTTTACAGAGTGGAAATGTACAGAGCTTAATCCAAGAACAGCTGGTTGGACTGATACAAATAAAACTTTTGTTCAGAAAGTGTTAATTCTACTTTCCTTTCTTTTTCTGAAACAAAAAAAGTTTCACAAAATTTTCATGGTTTGAAGACTTGGTCCTTGAAAAACTTCAATTTCGAAATCCTGAATAAGAGCTTTGTTTTCTGGACTTCTGGACAGGGCAAAAAATATCAGCACTGACATAGGTTCAAGGTTTACAAAAAGGGAAGTGCTGTCAGGAACTCATAGTCAGAACTGTGGTTTGGAACTGTGAAACTGAGGTAGCTCAGCCTTATTCCTGAGCAGAATCAATAACTCTGATGAAATTTTTGTGGTCTTCTACAATGTCTCTCTTTCTTTTACCAACCTTCACTTTTGCAAACTGTTAGCACTCCATCTCATTGGTAAACTGATACTTGTGAGCTTCCATGGAGAAAAAAACCACAAAAGGTCATTTAAAAATAAATAGATCATGTCAAAAAGGAACACTTTGAGATGGCAAATGTGCCATTCCTATTTAAAAAATTAGGAAAATGTGCAGTCACGCCTTGCTTATTATTGAGCAGCTTTTGCCTGCCTCTCTTAATGGCTGTATGGCATGATGGTAAAACATTGAACCTTACAAACCAATTCTTCTGCTTCGATTTCATTGCTAAAGAGTTAGTTTTGCTCAGGGTATGTTGAGATAAGACATAATGAAAGTAGTAGTAATTCAGTACATATTTCAATAAACTCTACCCTCAAGCTCATCCAGACTTTACTGCTAAGATATTACATTGGAAGACTACGGTTATGAGAAGATTTACTTACAAATGTTACGAAGACACAGCTTTGGAAAAACAGATTGCATGTCCAACTGTATAAGCATTCCATCTATTTTAAAAAGCCAACAAAACCAATAAAAAACAAACCAACAACAACAACAACAAATTCCAACTTCCTTTTCAGTGTATTTAAGTAGATAGCAACATCTTTCCTCATAGCATCTCTGAAGGTAGGGACCCTGATCCCTCAAACTATAACTAACAGCAGAAACTCTGCAAAACCTGTGAACCTGGAAAAACATTTATTTCCAAAAATCAATCAGTTTTGCCCTGAAATTCCTCTGCCTTGTGGCTAACATCATATTGTCAGCTTTCTCTTCCAGAATAGCAAGTGGAACGAAGACAGCTTGCTGAAAATCTTAGTTAAGGAAACCAGATGTGTAAGAAATTGTTCGTCACAGAGGTTTTCAACAGGACTGACTTATCTATCGAGATCTCTTGAACTTTTCCATGAAGGTCAAACAGACTCCTGAGTGCTTTTCCATGGAGAGCCATCTGAGTTTGGTATGCAGTAGCAGCTGATGATGATTAGTTTCATTTCATCATCTAGAATGGCTAAACATCAGAATTTAACACTTGCACATTGATTAAGTTCATTTTTATTCACTGAGTATCTTGTAGCAGTTCTGGCTGTGATTTTGTTCCCAATGCTTCTGAATGATCAATGATCTCAAAAAGTGTTGCACTGGATGACACTTTCTTTTTTCCTACTGATTCTATCCACAGTGGTAGTCTTTTCATGGAAGTAGTTGTGTCTGTACAGTCTTATGCAATTGAATTAATCCAGTATGTCAGTACTCAAATTCCTTAAAATTATATGGATTTCTTTGCTAGTCATTCAACTACTTTTAAAAATGTTGTGTTATTTATTCCTTCACATTCAGCAATAAATCTCAGTTGGCAGGTGACTTAAACCATGTTAGGAATTGTTACTTATTCATTCATGGGCACCATAGACCATAGGTTTCCCTTTTGGATACAGTCTATAGTCTTGTGTTCTGTAACTTCACTCTTCTGTAGAGGAAGGTCTTATGCTTCCTCTGTTTTGTTACACTTTTTCCTGAAAACATGTGTTACCACCTTCATTAGAAGTATTTTTTCAAGTTCAGGGCTCTTCCTTACTATAACAATACAGGTAAAGAGCCTCAAAAAATAATTTAAATGGAAAGAGCCCTTTTTAGTCCGTATATTCTATTTCCCATCTCAAAGTAGGAGCAGTTTTGTGCTACACCAGATTGCTTTCAGCCTTGCACAATTAAGTGTTTAATATCTCCAGGGATTGAGATGCCTCTGTGTGAAAACTGTGACCATATTCATGGTGATAAAAATGCCTCTCCCATCTTTCCATCATTCACACACCCTGTGCTCCAGCCCCCTGATCTGCTTGGTGTCCCTTCTGGACTCATTCCAGAATGCCAAGGTCTTTCTTGCCCTGGGGAGACCAAAACTGGGCACAATACTGCAGTCACTGCACAGGTACCAAAAAGAGGGGAAAAAACACTTCCCTCAAGTTGATGACCCCATTCTTGCTATTGCAACCCCATATACATTTGGCTTTCACTGCTTCAGGGCCACATTTCTGACTCATCTTCACCCTGTTGTTCATGAAATCCCCCACATATTCTACTGAAAATCCATGTTCTTCTCTGACTGTTTGTAATGGCATTCAAGATGTTTCTGAGAAGATTTTTTTTTAGCTTAGTAGACTGCTGTTAATATAGATTTTCAAGGTTTGGTGGAAACATTGCCTTGGTGTGACTGTGCAGTCAGCTGCTTCACTTGCAAGTACTTTTACAGTTCATAGAATATCACAGTATCATTAGCAAAAGATTAAAAACATAGAACTGAATCTGAGATTTGTAAAAAATTTTGGGAATAATAATTCCAGTCTTGATGTACCTTTAATTCTACTGTCTGTGTAGTGGTTGTATTTTGTTCTGTGAAATACTGTTTTTCTAAATGTGTTTCTAATGTTTTCTAATGTGTTTTCAATTACAAAACAAAATTCACTAATTTCATTGCAATAACACGTTTTTTAAATACAAGGCATGAAATCCATCTTTGAGAACACCAGTGAAGAGAATTCTTCCAGAAGCAGCAATGTTCATGATGAAATTCACAGATTTAATTTACACACAGCTAACAAAAGAGAACCGTTCTTATCTAGATCTCTTCTTTCACTAGTGCATTCTTTCTCACCACCTTCTCTAACAAGAGGAAGAGATTGTCAGTCAAGAATATCAAAGTTATTCCAAAGGAATATCACCTTCTGAGATGGAAAGAAAACCACTTTTCCTTTGGGACTAGTAGGGCATGGTACACTCTCTTTACCAAAAGTGTGAAGAGACCTGTGCGTGCACACAATTATATTAATTTACTCAGAACTTCACCTCACCAGGCAAGTGCTTCTTCATGGGTGTTGTGGCTTAGTAATAGTATTCCCCAATTTGATATTCCCACTGAAACACTCAACATCATGAGCCGGGGGAAAGAAAACATTCCCTCCATCCCCCCTGTGTATGGTGTGAGTTGGTAATGAATAATCCCAGGAACCTGCCTGCGCCCCTCCTGGCTGCTGCAAAAATTAATCTTGCCCTGGCCAGAACCAGGACAGAGAGAAAATATGTAATTAATGGAACAGGCTGCCCAGCACAGCTGTGACTGTCCCATCCCTGGAAGTATCCCAGGCCAGGTTGGACGGGGCTTGCAGCAACCTGATCTAGTGGAAGCTGTCCCTGCCCGTGGCAAGAGGGTTGGAACTGAATGATATTTAAGGTCCCTTTCAACCCAAACAATTTTTTTCACTATATTAATTATTCTCCTTTCTTAAACCAGGAAACTCTGTCCACAGTATGACCGTGCCAAGGAAAGTTTGACCCGATATGAGTTGAGGTAGGAAATGCCTTCTCATTTTCTTCATTCTTCAAGACAATACTTCTGCAGTGAAATGAGCACGGGGCAACAGTAAAGAAGGCAACAAATCGCAACTAATCTGGCACAACACTTCACCTCTTTCCTGAGAAGTGGGCTACACGTCACCTGCTGGGGGTGTCACATTCAGCAGGTAGGATTCTCAATTTACAGGCAGAACAGCTTCATTTAAACTGTTGACTCTTGGCTTCAAAACACGAATGAGTTACTGCAGGGTAACATGATACTGCATATTGGCAGCTTCACAGAAGTTGTCTGAGTGTGTGTATACAGCTCACAGCAAATGTGAGGTCACTGAAGACATCTCAGGTCTCCTTGATTGATCAGAACAATACAGGGGGATGCTGTTTCTGGCTCTGTACTTTGTACATTTACTTGGAAAGAAAATATGTAGTTGCTATTTCTTTCTCTTATCTATTTTTGAGCAGGCTAGTATATTCCTGGCTTTGAAAAATCAATTCATCTCCAAAACCAAATTTTGCTTAGTCTTGGGAGAAGACATATACTCAGGTTATATCAACCAAGGACTCTCAGAAAAATGCACATATGTGCCTTTATCCCAAATTTTGGAGTTCTCATTCCCCTTAAACAATAAGGCAGTAGAACTGAAAGAGGATTTCATCATAATTGTATTTTATCAGCAGAGAAGCCAATTTTGTATCAATGCTGTGATGATAGCTCACTTAGCTCAAGCTTTGAGTTGTCTCCCTTTGCTTTTCTTTTCTTTCTCTTTTGCTTGATGTTCAGGAGCATTAACACCAGGAGAAATAGAACACTCAGGTCTAGAAATAGAGGTAAGAAAAAAGCTCAAGGAGTTAGCATGGGCTTGTTGAGTATTCTTAAAGGATTAGTATTGTGCAAACAATTAACGGGTTCACTACAGAACAGGACTGATCCAAGGTTACATTCTGACACCATTGTTATTGGTTCTAGCAAATTATTGGATACTGAGGAAAGAATAGTAATTTGCAACAATTTACTTCTTATTGATGTTTTAAATTGTGTGTAACTCCTGCATTGAGAGAGCAATACACAAGGTAAGAAGGCACTAATTATTCCATTGCAGTCTCTTTAACAAAAATACCCTTTCTCATTGTAGAAGAAAGGACAAAAACTTTAAAGTGGTTTTATTTGGACAGAAATTTTATAGCATTAATATAGCTATGTGAATAGAAGAATTATAAGGATCAAATAAAGATGTTGATTCTTTATTATCTGACTTTAAATACACACTACCAGTCTGTATTGGTTTCATGTGTTCTATTTTTGATAAATACTAGTTAATGAGTAGGCAGAATAAGTGACACTTTTCACTTCCTTACTGTGCAGGTGACCATGCACTGGGACACGTTGTGCAGAGGGCATGGACTCTCCCTCAGTGGAGATATTCCAGAACTGTCTGGACACAATCCTGTGTCATGTACTCTGGGATGACCCTGCCTGAGCAGGGAGGTTGCACCAGATGAGCCTCTGTGGTCCCTTCCAACCTGACCCATTCTGTGATCCTGTGAGACAAAGGTTTATGTGTTAGAAAGGCCAGGCCAACACAACCTGTCCTGGGAAGTGTCTGCTACAGATGGAGGAAGAAGAGTACCAAGACTTCTTTAGACAACCGAGTAGCCTCATGGTTGCAGGTTCTAGTATTCATGGGGATTCTTAAGCACCCCCTTATCTTCTGGAAGAGCAGCAAGGCTGGTTGGAATCAGTCCTGGAGACCCTTAGTGCGTGTCAAAGCCTGTTTCTTGCTGCAGGTGGTAGATGTGCTAATGCTCATCAGATAATCTGCTGGATCTGCTACCCACAAACAAAGAAGATGTGAAGATTGAAGGTGCCTTTGGAAGCAGTGGAGGTGGGATTGTATACTTTAACATCCTGATAGAAACTTCAAGACAAAAAATCGAAATATGTGGACTCCAGGACCCAGACTCAGTTTGTTGAAGAATCCAATTGGCAAGATTCATGAAAAACTGTTTAGAGGTCAAAGGAGTAAGGACAGCCACATGATCTTCAAGAAGAGTTTAATCTGAACCCCAAAATGACACATCCTGAAGTGCAGGAAGGCACACAAGTACAACAGAAGGCTGTCTAGATGAACAGGTAACTCTGACCTGAAATAAACACCTGTGGTGGTGCTGCACAGAAGTAGAAACAGAGGGAGTCTGTCCAGAAGTACAGAGGCATTTCTCAAGCATGCATGGATGGAGTTAGAAAAGTTAAAGTTCAGCTAGAAATTAATCCAGATAGGGATTTCAGGGACACTAAAAAAGTTTCTGTAATGATGTCATCAGCAAAATAAAACCGAGGAAAGTGTGAGTACAAGGGTCCCTACTGCTCACTGGAGCAAGGGACATAGTGGGTTGAAAAGGCCACTGATAAAGTCAAGGCACTGAAATTCTTTCTTGCTTCAGTTATTACTGGTAAGATCCATCTTCTGGTCTCCCAGGCCCAAAATCTCCAGACAGAAGTACAAGCATATGCAGTACATAAGTTTTGTACAGTGAGGTAAATCCCTTCAAGGAATGCAAAATCAACTGGGCATGAATGTGCCAGCTGGGCAGTATGCACACAATATCTTGAACATTGCACAATCCACCAGATTTATAGCATGGCTGCAAAGGAACTGCATCACCACAGACCTGATAAGGTCAGTGCTTCAGAAAAACATTTGTTGCATATGGTTATGCAAAATAAATTTGCTTAGCCTACCAGAAATCTTAAACAAAATTTAGCAAACGTAACTGATTATCTTTCAGCAGAAAGATGAAATAATTTGCCCAAACACAGACATTTGAGATGCCTTAAGTAGTCCAAACTATCTACTCTGTTATGGCAGATATGACACACCACTGTAGATAAACCTATGTCCTTCTGAAGGTCAGACTGAGTACTTGAAGGACTCTAAAATTTATCCTAGATATCATTTAAGCAATTTAGGTAAATGAATCCCATTCTTTTGTGCTTAGCTTTTAAGCCAAAATACACGGATGGGCTCAGTTCTGCCAGCTTCACTTTCCTGTAGCAAGAATATGACAATGTTATCTTTCTGGTTTCCTTAAACTGTAATTGAATATGCATATTAGAAACATTGCTGTCAATAAAGACTACTAAGATAAAAATTAAAAATACTTAGGAAAAAAATTTAGTCCACAGGGTCTTTCTCAACAAGTCAACCAGCTCCCAATTTTGAAAGAATTCAGTATGCATTTTTGCTGTGTATCTCGTCAAGCATAGCTGTTTTCTTTAGGAATACTTGCCATCTTACCTGCTCTCCAAGTCCAAAAGCAATCCAGCTGATGCAGATGTTAGACCTGTGAGATCTTATGTGACTATTTCCAAGTTGTAACACCCCTACATGTGTTCTAGCTACACATGAAAAACTAAGCTCTGCATTAGACAAATGCTTTTGTGCTATATTTGAGAATGAGATATCTGTGAAGGATTTACAGGTGTTTTTTTGATGCTGAATTTTTAAGCTCTTGTTTCCAGGGCTTTAAAAAATGTGTTTTAGCACCTGGATGTGAGATATCTTTTGAAATCAAGGAAGAATTTTGCTACCTGCTAGACTTAACTTAGCAATCTAGGGAGATAATTAAGGGGAAATCTGTTTTCTTACTCATCTGTGCACCAACTTTCAGTAATTTCATCAAAAGCAGCTGTGATTTTTTATGATCACTTATTTCCCAAGCCTGCAAGACATTTCTGATCTTTGGTCCCTGCTTTAAGAGGAATCTGTATCTACAGATCTACATCTTTCCACTCCTTTCTGAAAGGTTACTTGCTTTCTGGTATCAAAGATTTGGTGCTAATGAAACTCAGGAAAAATAAGATCACACCAGTTTAGAATGTCTTGTCTTTTCTGAGAGTAGCCAGTAAAAGAATGATTCAGCCTCCAGCTATACTGAAAATAAAGTCAGTCAAATCCATTTGGAAAGAGCTGATGTTAAAGTCTCTCTTATTCTTCAAGCTTTTCATGCTTAAAGGGTTAGTGGCACCAAAAACCGTAGGTAACTGCTGGAGATTTTGCTTTCAAGGAAATAGTAGACAAAAAGGCTACCCTGGTTTTTGGGTCCTACCCCCACCATGCTTGCTATCACCCAAGTTAAGCATTAAAGTTCTTCCTTTACCTGAAGTGTATTTGACTTTCTTATCCAGCATAATGTTGTCCAAATGAGACTTGCCTTTTCCCACACCCTTGCTTCCACAATGTTGCTAGAATATTATTAACTTGTTCAGACACAATTTATCTGGATGATGCACACAAGATGACATTGCTCTCAGAGGACTTAAACATATTTTTAAGCTAGAGGGAATATTAAAGAACACAAACCAGAAGCCACAATGCAGATTGTTCCAGTACAAAACATGTTTTAAGGCAGATTAATTTTTCCCTGGGTCAGAGAAAACGTACTATGAAGCGACTAGTGAACATACAGAAGCATCCCTCTAAGCTTGCTTTCACTTGCAACACACAGAAAGCATCTATTGTTGGATCTCAACTATTTACTTAAGTGAGAGGAGAAAATATTTTTAATATTGAAGAGAACTATGAGCAGATTTCTGAAATGTACACTTGTCACTCACTTTTCTTTGTTCCTCCACATCTAGAAAACTACAACACCAAAAGAAAGAGTTCAGAGACTCACAGCAGTATTTCATATGCAAAATCCTTCTTGGACTTGATTTGCAAAGCACCATGACTATATATTCAGATTTTTTTTTTTTTAACAGGACCAACTAACTCACTTTATGATGAATATTTAATATTTATTAAAAAATGTTTTATTAGAAAGGTATAGACTGGAGAGTTTCTTTTCATATGGACCGTAGGAGTTAGATATTTGATTCACATTTAAAAATCAGCAACAAGGTTGCCTGTTAAAATGCCACTGTTAAAGACAAATAATGAAAAATGTGTCAACACAGAAAGATGTAAGGGTATAGCCAAGGGGATCTATGCATGTTCATAATACTAAGCACATACTGAAGCACTTTTCAGAAATATGACAACATGTTTGCATGATTTACTCACTGCCACAATTACAAGTTTCAGAAAAAATTGTAGTATCTGAGCAATTCCTGAAAAAATGAAATTCACAGAACTAACATCTAACTCTGGGTCATTCATTGGTTAGTAATGAATTATACAGAAGCTGTAAAAAATGCAAAGTAACTCTGAAAAATTGTTATTGCTTTGGAACACTGTACTGAAAGCTGAAACATACAAACAAACAAAAAACAACCAAGAGCCACAAAACAGTTACACCAGCAGAACATAAGGTTAATGAAAACTCTTGTCTCAGACAAAAGGATTGTAAGTTCAGTCAGTAAGAAAATATAAGGTATGATAAACAGATAACACAGGGCAACTGCTGAAGGAAATGTTAAAACTACGTTTAAAAGAAAAAAAAGGAAAAATTCTAAAATTCTAAGCTTACCATCCTTCTAAAAGGTAATCATTAGGGGGAAAAGTATTCACAGAAATATTCTTGATAAGCACAATTGAAAAATGCAGATGTAACATTATGTATTTATGAAGATATGTATACAAACAAAATTATATTAGGCAAAAAATTTGCAAATCTGCAAATTTAGTACTGTGGATATGGAATTTTGATGTAATTTCTTTTTCTTCTGAATCTGCACTGCTGACCATTGACAAAACATTTCAGCTCACTGGTCAATGCTTCTCAGATATAGAACAGAAATATTTATTTTTCTTCATAAATAACTTGAGCATGAACAGATTAAAAATTCTTATTATTAGGTAAAAGATCTTTATTATGTTTACTCATGTCTGAGTTAAGGAATTCCTTCTTATCAGAGCTAGAAGACTGAACCTGTAGATTTAACACACAGGCTAACATGTTACATCCCATGATTTCACATCCTTCTGAAGACCCAGTCCTCCTCAGAAAAAAATCTACAGACAAACCTACAGGTTGAAAGGGACCTTAAAGACCATCTTTTTCCATAGACAGGGACACCTTCCAACCTTCCACTAGACCAGAATGCTCAGAGCCCCATCCAACCTGGTCCTGGAAGTGAACACTTCCAGGGTTTATTTCTCTAGATATTCTTGACAGAATATTGTACTCTTTATATAGAAAACAGCACAAGTTTTGTGAGCCTTTGACAGATTTAACTCATGTGACCAGCATTTTCACATAGCAGATGCTAAAATCTGCAATTTTCATATTGGCAGCCCTACAGTACTTCTGTAGCAGGTTTATCATCTCATATGTATTCTGCCCATTCACATATATAGCCACATTTTTTCCCCTTTAGCCACTAAAAGGTTTCTAGTCACTATCTAGAAATATTAGGTTTGCCAAACTTATTTTTCTTAATCCTCTAGTGCGGTGAGATCTAGTCATCTGCTTTTTGTTTGAGCTTCTTCAAGATTTATTCAGACTAAATCTCTTGAGCGAATTACCTGCAGAAGTTAGATAAGCAAGATGTATCTTTTTCATTGATGCAGGGAAGTTTGAAGATATATTCGTGACATAAAACATTACTCATTGGTTAACAATATAAGAATTAGAAAAGTCATTAATATAGTTAATGATGCTTAATTACATAATGGAATGGCTGTTACATGATTCTTTAGTGTCTCAGCATTTCCATGCATTATTGATAGCCAATTAGGTACAGAAGAAAGAACTGGGAGAACTATTTGCAGCAAACAATTTATTTGATAAATTTAGCCTCCCTTCCTGTTTTTGAATTACCTGTGAGCAGGCTTTGATTTTTACAAATGCCATTGCTGCTCCAAGTAAATCTTTTAAGCAAGGGTCTTCCAGCCTATGCTCTGATTGCAAAACATTTTATGTACTATTGCTTTCTATGTGTTAATAATTCTTATTTTTCCAAAACAATATTTATCTCTTAAGTCTGGTGTCATATTCTGTTCCTTCACTGGATGAACACCAAACTCTTCAGACTCTTCTGTTTTCCTCCTCTTCCTTCAAGACTGGTCTCATTCAGCCCAACACATTCACTTTTCACTGTGACTGAATTTCCTTTTATGCACGGACAGATCTTGTAGAATGGGACTTAACAGGTTCTTCAGGTTCTTCCTTTTCTTTTCTAACAGATGTGGCTGCTGTTCTTCCCAGCTCCCATGCTGAGTGGAAGACTATATTCTCTCAGTAGGCAGATGCGCACACTGAAGACATGGTCAGTTGGATGTAGAATGTCTTCAGCAATGAAGACTCCACAACATCTCTGAGAAACCTGTTCCATTGCTCAACCATCTGCATAGCAAAAGTAAGATCTTTCTTCTGTTTAAACAAAGATTCTGTATTTCACTTTGTGCACCACTGCCTCTCGTCTTTTATTTAGACACCACAGAGAAAATCTGGCTCCACCTTCTCTACTCTACTCATCAAGTATTTACACATGCTGATAAGATCCTCCTTGGATCTCTCTGTTCCAGGTTTACTGCCACATCCTGCTCAGCCTCTCCTTTCATGTTAGATATTCCAGTCCTTTAATCATTTTCATAGTCTCCACTGGTTCCAAAATGTCCATCTTCCTCTTGTACTCCAGAGTCCAGAAACAGAGACAGCCCTAGAACCTTCCTGACCAGTGCAGAGCAAAGAAGAAGAATCACCTCCTTTGACATGCTAGTGATGGTCCCCTAATGCAGCCTATTACATTGCTGACCACATTTTTCCACAAGAGCATATTGCTGGCTCTCAGCCAGCTTGTTACCCCTCAGGACCCCCTCGTCATTCCTGCAAAGCCACCCTCCTACAAAGCCACTTTTCCAGTCTTTCTTGGTGTATAGAATTATTCATCCACAGATGTCTCTGTATTTGGCACTGGTGCAGCCTCACCTCGAGTCCTGTGTCCAGTTCTGGGCCCCTGATGCCAAGAAAGACATTGACGTGCTGGAACATGTCCAGAGGGCAATGGAGCTGGGAAAGGTCTAGAGACTAAGTCATATGAGGAGCTGCTGAGGGAGCTAGGGCGTGGAGAACAGGAGTCTAAGGGGAGACCTCATTGCTCATTACAGCTCCCTGAAAGAAGGCTGTATCCAGGTGGGAGTTGGTCTCCTCCCAGGCAACAAGTGACAGGACGAGAGGACATAGTCTCAAGCTGCTCCAGAGGAGGTTCAGGTGGGAAATTCTTCATGAAAAAGGTTGTTAAACATTGGAATGGACTGCCCAGGGAGTCACCATCTCTGGGGGTGATGAAGAAATGACTGGATGTGACATTTAATGCAGTAGTCTAGTTGACAAGGCAAAGATCACTCAAGGGCTGGACTTGGAGGTCTTTTCCAGCCTAGATGATTCTGAGATGCAGGACTTGACATTTCCCCTTTATCAAACTTCAGTACATTTCTATCAGCATTATGGGACTACACTAAAAAGATGAATGGAAATTCAGCTGGTGTCTTTCAGCAATAGCTATGTTGCAAATCCAGCCTGTCTGCCTGAGAGGACCTGCACCTTGCTTGGAAGTTTGTTAATTCACATTATGTGGGTGGTGTCGAGAGGTTTGCATAGGCTGGTTTTGCTGGGAAGGCTCTTAAGCACTCTGGATCCTTGTTGTTGTTATCTGAAAAAGTATTTATGACTGCTTTCTGTAATATTAATTTTAAGACTAAAGTATGTCTCACTCGTAATTCTAGTAGATAAAAAAAAATCTGATTTGAACAGAAAATGTGAAAATAAATTAGCACCTCAGTAATTCTATTTTAAAAAATTGTACCAGATTAATGGCTAATGAGTTAAAATGAGAATTATTTTTATTTTTCTCTGAGATCTCCTCAGAACTACCTGATATGTATTTTATAAAATCCTAAAAGTTAGTGTATTTTTTATGACTAATATCTAATTAATATCCATGTCATCAGCTATGAAGAAGCATGAACTGGAGAATTAAAGAAAAGACCTTATACATATGTATTAAAAACTGTCTTTCTGAGATTTTCAAGAGCAGATCTGCTACTAAAGAAGTTCTGTAATATCTAACAAGTGTTTCAGAAAGAAGTCACTCATGAAAGTGAGGGATTGCAGCAGGCACTAAAAAGTATTATTAATCAGAAGTCTATATCACAGGAACTCTAGCTACCTTCTCCTCTCTGCTTGCATCTTGAATAAACCCATTACCGCTGCTTGAAATTTCAAGTGACAGCTAATTTAAGTGTAGCTTCACATTATGGGTTCCAAAAATTGCAAATTACTGTTTAGATTTATTTGCTAGGTCATGTAGCAGAACTTTTTACAAGACTGTCTGTAAAACTGGACTGAAAAAGAGAACATAGTTTTAACTGTGTAATTTTAATTTATTGTCCATTATGTTTTGTTTTGTTCTTTTCAGGGGAAGAACATAGTTCTTATATCACAGCAACTGATGACTCTACTTACAAAATTCTTAAAATGTTAAAATTTTAGTGCACTGTAATGTTGTCTTGTAAAGACAAGGAAAATTCAGTGCTCTAGTCTCTCACAGGTCCGGATAAAAGAGGGGAAAACACTCCAACAGAGCCAATCCCTAATGATCTCACAAAACATATCTCATTTTACCCTGCAATGGTTTAAACCTCAATAGAAGAGTCCCAGACACTGTAGCAACCATTCAGCACAGGCTTTTACACATACGGCAAATAAGCTGTAATCAAAAATCCATTGAAGCATTTGTACCCATTCTGTGAGTTGATGAGGTCACGAGAATGTGGTGAAACTACAGCTTTATTCCCTTGCAGGAGGGAGCACATTGCTCTTTACAAACAAAGGGTGGGAAACAGAACCGCAACAGGGAGAGTGAGGTCCTGGGCAAACTGTGACGTGTGTACAGCCAGCGTCATTAGATTTACCTAGCATCTCTTATTCAGTGCACATGTTGTTGATTGACAGGGACTCAACATGTTGATTCATGCTATTAAATTGTTAAGTCAATGCCTAAAAAGGTTACTGCCATCCATAGTGTGACTGTTGATGAGGTTCCTGACTTTGCATACATTACCAAGGTCTGGCTGCATGGCATTGTAAAACTATTATTGGTCCAGATGTCTTCTTTTAAATCTTAGCTCAGAAAAATTAGAGAAATGGCTAAAGTAGTGATACTACAAGGTTTTTAAGAGAGCAGACAAACCAAGAACAGAAGGTGGAATTCAACAAAGCTCAGACTAGTGGTAAGATGTGTTATTTTAATGATTAAGAAAATTTATCCTAGGGGCACACTACAGAGTAATAACTACCAGACTAACTCAACATACCATTGACAGACCCAACGAAAGGCATTCTCAAAGCTGCCTGTTTTTTCTTGCAACGTAGATAATGCATTGTCTACATTGCAGCACAAATTAAAACAATAGCAATCAAAAGCTAAATGTGTTCCCTTCTTATTACCTTCCAGGAGTCTGAAAGCAATTAATAATATATAAGGCTTTAATTTAGCTATACACCTTCTTTTTTCCCCCCTCTGCAAAATAACTGAGATTAGATCTCATGCAATAATTGTACTCTACATCTTGATTGACTAAATGTGAGTGAATGTAAAGAATGTAAATTCCTCAGTTTGACCTGGGAATAAATAATTTCAGAAAGTGTTAATGGGATTGCAGTTGTATTTAAGGAACAGACTAAGTGAAGGATTTAGCATAAAGTTTATATAGTATAAAGTTTATATAATGATGGTTTATGGAAAGATATCCAAGTTACTGCTAAACAAGCTATCTCAGGTATCAGGAGATACATAATTCTGTTAGGTCAAGGTCCCATCTGGGGCATATTACACTGCCTCACCACAGGTGCTTGATTGGTAGTTCTGGACCCTGGTGATATTAATTTGCATAAATCCTGCTTAATATGCTTAAAATTTGCTTGAGGTACAGGTGTATGTAGAGTTAAGTGCTTTGATTAACAGGAGTAGATTTAAACATGTGCTTATATCATGTTGTTAATTCCCATGAAAGAGATTCATTAAAATACTTATGAAAAATAAACTTTTGTACTGAGTATACAACATCAGGTGCAATGCTAGAAGTGTGCACTGCACGTGCATGTATCATAGTCCATGTTCATAATGGTCACCACGATCTGCTCAGCACGCTCACTGACAACACAAAGCTGGGAGGAGTGTCCCACACCCCAGAGGACCTCTACAGGTTGGAGGGATGGGCAGAGAAGAACTGTCTGAAGTTCAACAAAGGTCCTGCACCTGGGAAAGGATAACCCCAGGCAGGTTGGGGGCCGACTTGCTGCAAAACACCTCTGGGGAGATGGACCTGGAGGTCCTGGGGACAAGCTGTCCATGAGCGTTGGTGGCCAAGAAACCCAAAGGTATCTTGGGGTGCATTAGGAAGAGCATTGCCAGCGGGTTGAGGGACCTCATCCTGCCCCTCTGCTCAGCCCTGGTGAGGATCACCTGGAGTGCTGTGTCCAGATCTGGGTCCTCAGTACAAAAGACATGGACACCCCGGAGCAGATCCAGGAGAGGGCAATGAAAGTGATGAAGTGTCTGGAGCATCTCCCTTATGAGGAAAGGGTGAGAGACTTGGTCCTGTTCAGCCTCAAGAAGAGACGGCTGAGAGAGAAACTCAGCCATGTGTAAAAGTATCTGAAGGGGATGTATGTCAAGAGGATGGATCCAGGCTCTTCTTGGTGCTGCCAAGCAATAGGACAAGAGGCGATAGGCAGAAACTGATGCACAGGAAGCTCCACCTAAATATGAGCAAGAACTTTACTGTGCACATGACCACACACTGGAACAGGTTGCTGTTACAAACCAGTGTTTGAGATCACTTAAAGAATCACCAGCAAAGATATGAGCAAAAAATCAGATGTAATATTATTTCTCAAGGCTGAGGCCTAATGAGCAGTTTTCAGATCACACTATGGCCTGGAAACGGCCGGGGCGGGGGGGCGGAGGGGGGTGTGCACCACCACAGTTGCCTTGTGATTGTGGAGAGATCGTGGAGTCTCCCTCACTGGAGATATTAAAAAAACATCTGGTCAGAACCTTGTGCAATGAGCTCTGGGATGGTGTCATAGTTCTAGAGAAAAGAGGTGGCATTTCTAGCACTGTTTGATTCTGTGCTACTCATGTCATGGGGGGAGTGTGGTTTCAGCAGGAGGAAGCTGGGGCTGGAAGCAGAAGGTTCAACAGCTTTTGCAACCTTACCCATTCTATGATTCTGTGATTCTGTAAAGATATAATACATTTGGTAAACTGGAAGAACACTCAATATCATAAGGTCAAGTATAATTTATTGCTGAGTGTTCTTATTGTTGCTGTCCCATATTTTTTTTTTTTTCCATCCTGTCTTGCTTGGTTTTTCTCTCTTTTTAAGATCAAAGAGAAAGCCAGAAAAGTTAAAGAACTGCCCATGAAGCTGTGCTCTCCTGCACTTATCCTTTTGCTCTGAGTCACTTTTGAGCTTATTGCTGTCCTTCTTACAGTGACACTTAATGCTGGCTCTGGGGGCCTGCTCCAGGCCACTCAGCATTAGTGTGGGAGTGACCCTGGTTTCCTGGGGGCTGCCGCCTGCAGTTTCCCCAAACACAGGGTGTCCTCTGGCCGCTCTGTTAGTGCTGGCTCCTCTGGGTGAGAGAGAGCCCCGGGCTGATGTCGTGGGTGCAGGCGAGAATAAAGGCCAGAGAGAAGGGCTCTGGTGTGATTTCCAGCTCTTTTATTTCCCAGGGAGAAGCAGCAGGGAAGGCAGGAGGGAGTCCTGGGTCCATGAGAGGCAGCGTGAGGATCGGGAAGTGCTGGAGGCTTCAGGGACCAGAGACGAATGCAGGGGGAAGAGCAGGGGGGATTTATAGGGACACAAGCAGGGGAAAGAAACCAATTGGGGTACAAGGATTAACATATAACCAATCGAGAACTGAACAGCAACGAAGTTTCTAGAACTTAACCTTATATAGGACATTAGGTAATACCATAAGTAACCAATGAACTGAAACATGGAAATGAAGTTGCAAGGGAAGCTGGGGGTGAGCCAGAAAGCTCACCCTGATCAGGGAGTGTGACTCAGATGGTGGCAGCCTCAGGCTGAATCCCCTATTCTTGAGCCTGTGGGGCTGTGACTTCTGCCACATGTGCCACCACAGACACCAGATTTGACTGCACTCAAAATAGTGTTCTAGCTTGTGAGCTGCAAAGTCAATCTCAAGTCAGCTCAAACTTACCAGGATTTACTCACTACGAAATGGAAAGAGGTTTTCAAATCCATGCAAGTAATGTTTTAGCCTTTCCAGAGTGGTGGACAATTCTTTTTTCCTACTGTATTTAATACCCATAGAAGACAAATTAGTTTTATGGACTAAGCAATCTGTTCAGAAACTGTCAAAATGTCCACAATCCTGAAAATATCCAGACTTCCTGTTACCTGAAATGTATTGGCCAACTGGTATTTTTCAGTTAAATCCTTCAAACAACTGCCTAGAGACACCACTGAGAGACTCCTGAGAATTCAGTCCCACTGCTTGTGTTTACAGGGAACAGCTGAGAGAAAAAAATTCAGATAAACAGAGAACAGAAGGAAAAGATCCATAAATTGCATTACCAAATATATTTTCCTCTTCTTAATAGCAAATGCTATCCATTTGTTTCAAAATACTGCTTGGCCTGCTTGGCGAATTGCAGGCCACTTCATGCTGGAAATAGCATTCACCAGGTAGAAATGAAGTGTGCACTCACACCCAAAATCATGCTGCTCAGTCTGAGGAATCTAATATGCTGTAAAATGTTTTGGTTTGGGTTTTTAAAATTTATCTGTCTAGAGAGCTTTCTATTTTTTTTTTTTTAATAAAAGATGTCTTGGTGGAATATTTTGGGTTTTGTATGAATGGATTTAAAAAGTTCTATTCCACCCACCGTATGAACTATTTTGACACCACTGTCTTTTTTCATGGGAGATGATCTACTGATGTATCTGTTCTCATTTTCTGTCAAAGTTCTCTAATCTTACTTGTAAGATATCTCACCCATGATTACACTATTGGCCCATTCACTGTTTCTTATTATTATGATTCCTGACAGGTCACCCCATCCCATTGGTGGACACAGGTAATGTAGGATATTGAAATCCAGAACTACTGCCAGGAGACACCTTCTATGAAACAGAAGCATCAACATATGAAATAAACAAAAATATTTGGGTGTTTTGATATAAATCACATCCTTCACCATTTTATGTAAATTCACACTTTAATTAAAAAAAAAAACAAAAACCACAAAATACAGACATTGATCACTAAGTCCCCTTCTATCAAAATCTTTGTTTGACATAATCACAACATTTCTGTTATTTTCTACAACTCCTGTGATAGTAATATGTATTTGTATGCCACAGGGCATATATAGATGATAGCAATAATCAGTAACAATAATCATGTTTCTGATTTCATCCAGTTTCATACTTTTCAAAGCCTACTGTTATCAGCAGCTAAAATTCTGCAGCTGAAGGTTTAGAATTCCCCCAAAGAGATTAAATATCTCTATAAGTGGCCTTCGTATATGCATGAATGTTATATTCAAAAGAAAATGTTATTATTAATTTTAAAAGCAGATTATTTAAATAACCAAATTAAGAATGAACTAATGAGAGACTAGTAGTGAACCTGTACTCTAATAGTTCATAATAAATAAACATATGTGTTACCAATATATTCTCAAAATATTTCTGACCTTCTCTTATCTTTGGCAGATGAAACTTCATGTCTCACAGCCTGGACTTTTCATTTCCCAAAGAGCTTTAATGTTTGTATGAAAGGTTCTGTCCTGACAGCAACCTTCCAGTACTTCGCTAACATTATCTGTGAGTTACAAAACTTGGAGTAAAACTAGCCTTATTTCCTTCAAATGCATCAGCTGGGAAAGCTAAACCAACAAACTTGAATAGGATTACCTAACATATTATGATGGCTCTTCTTGCAACCCAAAGGTATATATAGCTGGAACTGAGAAATTTAAAACCATCACTCCAAACTTACAAATATATTCAATGTTGCTGAATTAAAAGCTTTCTGGCTACTTTAGCTCAGCATCTGTGCTGTTGCATTGCACTAGCAGCACATTCGTGGAAAAATAATGTTGTAAAAAACTTCACAAAAAGACTTTAAGAGACTTATTTGACACCTAAGAAGGTATCACATCTTAGTGAGATCGTTTTAACTGTAAAAGACAGGAAGTCACAAACTTCCTACCTTTCAGTGAGATCCAGATCTCGGGATACTCTGCTGTCACAATATTTTGTCTTTATTCTTTCTCTTTCCTTGATTTGGGGTTCCTCTTCCTCTGTCAGTGTTCTCCTAAGTGCTTGTCAATCCACAGCCTTACTTTTTCTCTACACTTCTCAGTGACTTTTTTTTTTATTTTCAATTCTGAGATACCTATAGCATATCTTAACTCTTTCTCTCTTTGTATATACACAAAACAGGTCAGAAAAACACAAGCAGAAAACCTTCATATTCATACTTCTGTATTCACACCAGAAAAGTTTGCATGCTTGACCAGTGTCACAGAGAAAAACCATGTCATATATTTTTCTAGCTTATTAGATTCAAACAACATTTTTATTATTTCCTTTTTATTTTTTTTCAATGATTAATCCATCAAGGAAAAACAAAAAGCAACAAACAAACAAAACACACAAACAAACAAAACAAAACTAGACAAAAAACCAAAAACAAAACAAAAAGGCACAATTCAAAATTTGAGATAATAATCTCAGAAAGGATTGTATTGGGAGATGCAGTTTCAAAGTATGAGGCTGTACAGTTTTTGTACTAAGAGAGGCGGAATATATCAAATATAATCTTTGCCGTTATTTGTTCTAATTTAATTGGGATACATAGGAATTAGTTCTGGAGCACAACGTGGGTTTAAGTTATGTCCTGTGCAAATTAAGCTGTAGTACCTATTTGTGTGGCTGCACAACTCCAGAATTGTATTAGCTTTCACCTTGTCTATGCTCTCCATCAGAAGTTCAAGAAATGGGATATTTATCAAATTTAGAGAGCATTTGACCTTCTTCAAGTTAATACAAAATCAGATTGACCTATGGTTGCCAGTATCAAGAGCTAGTTCACTCATTAGATGACTTCTAGATAGGGATGACCAAATGGTTTGACCTGAGATCACTGATGAGCTACATCCTATTAACCTCCAAAAAAGGAGACAAGAAAAGGAAAGAGAAATAGGGGACAAAAGAGGCTTCAAAGTAACATCTGTGTTTGATAAAGAAAATAGCAGAAATATAGTATAACAGCTATATACTTGATCTGTTCAGTTATGACAGCAGTCTGGGGATAAAGGGCTGTAAAAGCATTAGTATTCAGCTGTCCCAGCAAACTTTAGGGCAATAACCTCCTATTGACCACATTCTTGCTTTTCCACACCAGAAATCAGCTTTGTTCTCCCCTATGCATGAAACAAGTCTTGCCAAAACCACAGAGATAAATGATCCAGGAGACAATCTGTGTCATTAATTTCACTAAATCAAAAAACAACAGCAAGATGGTTCAAGAAAACTACCAATTTATATGAGGGAGCTAAGGAATGTGATAGAGTTTTTTCTTTCTTTTTAGGTCCTTACACCCTAGTTCAACACATAAAATATCACCTGATTTTATATGAGGAGTTTAAAAAAAGGACTATTTGAGTCAAGTCTGGTTGCAGGTGAAGGACTGGGCATTCATCCAGACTGCCATTCTTTTGCTTTTCTCTCTTTCTCTTTCTCTTTCTCTTTCTCTTTCTCTTTCTCTTTCTCTTTCTCTTTCTCTTTCTCTTTCTCTTTCTCTTTCTCTTTCTCTTTCTCTTTCTCTTTCTCTTTCTCTTTCTCTTTCTCTTTCTCTTTCTCTTTCTCTTTCTCTTTCTCTTTCTCTTTCTCTTTCTCTTTCTCTTTCTCTTTCTCTTTCTCTTTCTCTTTCTCTTTCTCTTTCTCTTTCTCTTTCTCTTTCTCTTTCTCTTTCTCTTTCTCTTTCTCTTTCTCTTTCTCTTTCTCTTTCTCTTTCTCTTTCTCTTTCTCTTTCTCTTTCTCTTTCTCTTTCTCTTTCTCTTTCTCTTTCTCTTTCNTCTTTCTCTCTTTCTCTCTTTCTCTCTTTCTCTCTTTCTCTCTTTCTCTCTTTCTGTCAGGGTTGTGAGGCACAAGAACAGGTTGCCCAGAGAAGCTGTGGATGGCCCATTGCTGGAAGTGTTCAAGGCCAGGTTGGATGGGGCCCTGAGCAACTTGTTCTAGTGGAAGGTGTCTCTGTCCACGGCAGTGGGGGTTGGAACTGAGTGATCTTTAAGGTCCTTTCCAACACAAATCTTTCTATGATTCCATAATTCAGTATAAATCCTGAAATAATTTGTGTTAAACTTCAGAGGATGGCTCCAATGACCTCACATGATCAAGTCCACAAATATATGTCCAATAAATAAAATTATGAGAAACATCATCTAGCATATTTTCTTTATTGGGCTCCTGGGGAAGTGGTAAAATTCACCTATCTGAAAAGTTTCAAGATTTTAAGTTTGAACACAAAAATTTTATATTTTTTTTTTCTAAAGCAAGGGAATAATTCCCAAGTGAAAATAGTCTAATGCAGCAATGGACTTTCGATATTTTATTTTATCTTACTAATGGGAATTTTGGGTTAAAAACAATACTTTTTTACAGTTTTGTTTTGCTTTTTTTGAGCCACTGTTTTGAACAACAGAAGGTTTATCAAAATAGTGCAAACCAAGTCTATTTTACTTCTGCTTTATATATTTCTATTCTTTGTCTATCTGCACACCTTGAAGGCTAAGTTGACGGTAAATTTTGCCTTAATGCATTTTGTGCCAAACAGTGCTGCCAGTGTCTGTGAGAGTGCTCTGAAGAGAATTCTTAGGTGAAAGAGAGAACAGCCCCTCTCTTAGTGCTCAAAAGGAATCCCTAAACTTTTTAATTTTCTAGGTGGTGTGCTGCTGCATTTGTAAATCCAAATAACAATTTTATAATCATTATTGCCCATGAATTATCAACTTATCAAATTTGTATCCAAAGTGGATCAATAATTTGCAGCAGATCTTTTTGCCAGTTATGCAATCAAGCATTATAAAAATACACTCATGCTTCAAAATAGAAAACTATTTAATCAACTTAATTTAAATCCCAAATTAAGATAGAGATAGTAATCTATGTTCATTCATTCATACCAATATAGATACTTCAAACAAATAGGAAAACAGATTCCCTGCTTCTAGGAACTTATAATGTGATTTAAGGAATTTTCAGTCTGGGAGCATATCACAATCCTTCACAGCTATTTTTGAGGATTGACTCTAGCTTAATTCTGCCTTTTGTGTCTACGGAGTACCCCCAAATTCTTCATTAATTTACAAATATGTTAAAAAATTCTGACTTTCTTCAACTTTTGTGTCCAGGCCAATGCAAAAGGATACCCAGGCATGTATCAAGTGAAAATAAAACCCCAGTTGTGTTCTTTGGCTGACTGCAGGACAAAATTAGTTTCTCTAAGTCTCTGACACCCATCTGAAGAAAGACTGTAAGGGTCTGTCCCCACTTGGGATAAAAGAGGCTCTGGAAGATTTTGTATTCCTGCAAGACCCCACCAAATGACCCAAATAATCTGGTCCTCAGGAAAAGACTTATCCAGTTGGGCTGATCCCTTTCTCAGCTTATATTTCAGGCTATGTGCGTGTGTGTGTGTGTGTGCACACGTGTGTGTGTGTGTGTGTATACACATGAATTTCAGAAAAATCATCAGTAACCTGTGGGGCTGAGCCACAGGCTAGAGCCTTCTCTGATGATGATCTATAAGCAGACTCTGGTGGTGCATCTCTTTCACCACAGCATCACTTCCTCTCACCAGAGCTCACTTTCCACCAGACAGAGACAAGTAACAATACTTTTTTGCCTTTCAAACATGGGTTCAGAAATGGAAGCTACAAACTGACTCCATTTTTCTGCATAGACAAAAGCCTGGTTTGCCATTGTGCTATTGCAGAGAGGTTAATATTTTCCTTTAGCCTTAATTTATTTGGATCTGAAAGCTTATTATTGCCAATGCTTCACAGAATTAAGAAAGAATGCCTGTACTGAAAAGGCAATGTATTAAAACAAATGTTTTGATTTCCATATTATTCATTTTCTCACTGAATTATTCCATCATATTCATTCACTTACAGATTAAGACAGTAATGCCAGATTATGATATTAATAATAGAAACATTTATTATTTCTGTTTATGTTGGACTATTTTTTATTTTAAACATATATTTATATATTTAATGTGTAGTTCTTTTACTCCTCAGCAAAAACAATTCTACTGCATACTGGTTTAGGAGATAAAACCTGTCCAAACTTCTGTAAAGATCAGAGTGTCTTATCTTAAGTTGGATTACTACTCCTGCAGACTGAGACCAGATAAACAAAGCCCTTATATAACTTCAGGGCTGTTGTGATCAATTTGCCTGGTGCACGACTCTGGGGACCATGCTGTTTTACCATCTTGATTGCAATGATAAATCCATCATTATGTTCAGTGCGGTGGAAACAGCTCAGAGCCTTGCCATTTGTGGCAAATCTTTTCTATGGCTGGCTCATAGTAAATCAGTCTAACCTGAGCTGACAATGATTGATTCTGAACAAAATGTCATGAACAATCAAATCCTCTGTTTTCTCTTTCTTTTAAAACTGAGTAGATTTAACCCCCTAAATCTAACTAAATTCCAAATAAGAGAGAATTGAGAAGGATTACTTGAGGGTGTTTTCTTTTCTTTGATTGTGAATTCTGGAAAAAAAAAAAAAAAAAAGGAGATTTAATTCACGTTTTAGAAATGTAAAGTGTGTGACAAACAATGTACCTGTTATTTATAGTCATTGATCATTACTATCATTGAGAGTCCGATAAACACATATTTTAATCCTCATCAGAGTGCATGTGTGGGAAGGAGACAGGATGATTTATCAGCTCTCTGAGGCAGGTATTTTTTCTTTCCTTCTGCTTGTTTAAATCCCTCCCATAATGGACCTCTTGTAATGATTGGAGTGTCTGAAACATTTTGTGACACAGGCAGCATCAGTATCGCAACACTGCATTAGAATAATGCAGTCAGCCTTCTGATCTATCTTGGGTTGGTTTTTCTGGTCCCACAAACGTTTTTGGGAAGGATCCTGAACCATTAGGGGTGTCAGGGGGAACTTAAAGCTCTCCCAGAAATATATGTTGGTCAAAATCTAACATTTGATTGAACATGGTTGAATCAAATCCTTCCATTGACAGAAAACTGTTTTGGCCCCAAACCTGCATGTTCCAAAGCTTGGAATTAATTTTATAATTTAATTTTTTAAAGTATATTTAGTAAACAATATGCTATCATTATATCCCTTAAAGAAGCTAGATTTGTCTGGAATAGATGCAGATCATAAAAAAGACATGAGCAGATCTTCTTGCTTTACAATTTGTGACAAAAAAAATAAAAAGTGGTGTTGAAATAAAATAGCTTTAGCTTTTGTGCATACTGAATAGAAAATGAAAACGATACAGTCACTGAAATGATTACCTCATTTATTTGTTTATCAAGAATATTGGATGAAAGAAAGTAAAGGAATTGAAATTAAATGAATTGTAAGCATCTTTCAAATCTATTCTTTTTTCTAATCTACAGAGATCAGACACTTTGGAGAAGCAATCAGCTTCGATGTGAGGTAGAGCAAACAGAAGCATCTTCCAGCTGAGACAAAAGGATTTGCAAAGCTTGTGTTTGTGAGGAGATACGAAAAGAATAGCTTAAATTGACTATCAGATATTTTTATACTGTTTTGAAGGAGTGGAAATCTTTCAAATATAGTATGTGAATATCATGCTTGTGAAACTGAAACACGAGTAGAACTTGCTGTAGATGGGGTATTATTCTTTGCACAGCTCTGTTAATACAACTGCCTCTGAACTGAATTAAAATCATTATTCTTATTCACACCTTTTTAATCAGAATTACTAGGGAAAAGGCAGTTTTGCTTCACAGAGGATTTAATTATATCATCAGGTTTTGATATTCAAAACTTAGTTTAGTTTTGATTCTAAACAAATCCCAAAAATTCTCAGTGACAGGAATAGTCCAAGGGTTCTTAATACAAAGACAATCCACTCTGAGAGACTGAACCTGGGCTGCAGTTTCTGAAAGCCCTGGGATTTCTGGATTAGAGGCAATCTCCCTGCTTGGCTGCCTCAGTGACATGAAGCTTCGTAGTCTGGTCTCTTCAGTAAAACAAACCAATAGCCACATTTATGAGTTTTCAAGAAACCAGGGATCTTTGGAAGATGCCTGTCAGGCAAGTTTCTACTATTTGGTGTCTAAAATAACTGCTATTAAATTTAACTCTCTGTGGGATTTTTCATGACATTCCCAAGTAAAACATTTTTTCCCCAGATATTTTCCAATCAGCATTAGTCACCCCATTATTAGATATTGCCTACATTACCAATGCAGCACAAAAAGGCAAATGAGGCAGCTGGTGATGAGGACCTCTCTTCACACCATACAGACAGTTCAGGGAGTTTATTTGGACTCACTGTAGTTTTTTTGTGGAATTTATTCTCCTGTTTCATTTAACCCACAAGTAGTCTAATTTCTGATTTCCTTTGTGGGAGCCAACACGCCTAAACCAAATTGGTAGGGAAATATTTCCCCTACAAAAGTTTTGATCATGACTCGTGGCCTCACTGTCTGGGGATATCCTCCATCTCCTCCATCTGGGTTGCTGTTCAGGGCTGCACCTAGTACTAACTTTTAGAATGATCCCAATACTTTAGCAGGTGGCAGTTAAGGTTTGGCCTTTATCAGGAAGTTATTGTGAAGCAAATTCAAGAAACCATATGACACTATTATTCTAACATGGATCCCCTTGCAGAGTCAATTAGTAGACATTGACTAATCAAAGCTTTTTCACCTTAAATTCCAGATGCAGCACAGAAATCACAAGAACCAGTTATGGGGAACTAAGTGGAAATTTGCATGGAGAAACTTTAATATAGAGATTTTTTAAATGTGGGTCAGTCAGGAAAAGATATAAGGTAAGCAAAAATACTCAGAGCTGACTTTCAGTTGTTCATACAGGTTCTTAAAACTTCTGGTTACTTCAGATGACCTTTTCCACATGTTCATGTCTAAGTAGGTTTTTTGGAGATAATTTGAGCAGGTCATCATGCTTCACATTAATTAAAAAACCCAAAAAGCAAACTAACTTGTTTTTGATCAGGTCTAAGTACAACCTGTAGCCAGAGGAGGCTAAGAGGCTAGCAGATTTAAAACAAAAGTAGCAGAATAAGAACAAATATTGAATCAGTCAATGAGCATGAATCAACAAAAACAGGACAACACTTTCAGAACTGAAAAAATTCTTGTAAGACCAGGCTTCAGACAAACTCACACCATTCAAGATCTGGTAACATTTTACTGGAAGGCTTTTCACTGTTTCTTCTGAAATACCTGGTGCCAGCCTCTGCTGATTATGCTACAGGAAAGTAGACAGGCAATGATTCCACACATTATACCAGTGAAAAGAGCACTCATACACATGAAATAATTTTGTATTTCTTTTCAAATATGAACATGACATTAACATTAAAAAATAAAATTTGGCTTAACATTTCTAGAAACATTTTTTTTCCTAATTTGACCAGTGCTGAGATCATTAAACGTGTAAAAGTATGCCTATACTGGAAAAACAAATAGGGCTGGGGCTAAGGCCCATGGCCCATACAAGAGTACCTGATAGTTCACCCTGCTAAACTGCTAATCCACCCTGGCCCAGCTTTGCACAGCATGAACAAGCAAACTGCCATTCAACAATGGGCCAAGATCCAAGTCTGGCAAAGGTAGAACTATTCCAGCCTGTGGAATAAGGGTATTCTGTGAGGATAAGGGTATTTTATTGTGCAGTTCAAGTTGGGCTGTGTCGCTAAGCTTCAGAGCCAGAAAATATTGCCTTGCACATTTTATTAATCAAAGATTATAGGTATATGGATTACACAGAATCCTTTATTTTTTTCTTCAGCAGACCTCAGCCTTAATTTTCTCAAACATATTGCTCCTAGAATTGAAAAATCCATTGCTGGCATAATTCTGTGTATATGAACACTCCCTCTCTCGACACACATTGGCTTAGTACTTGCATCTGTACTACCAAAATATAAAAGTGTCTATGCCCAGGGATTACCCCACAATTATCCATATGGTCAGACTGTAATTACTGTTGTAAGGGGACTCTAGCATAGTCTTGGCTTCCTAAAACTCTCAAACAATTTTTGGATGTGGATAAGTGAGTGTACTCTTTACTACTTCAGTCAGAGTGATCACTGGGCCATTTTGCTTGCTGTTATAGAAGGAGATGATGGGTAGGTGTAGCTACACTGTCACAGGACAGTGTTAAACTGGCTCACTGCCTTTCTGTCGAGCAGATTGGCAGTGTTTAAACCACACAGTGCTTGTCCCTGGGCCACCTCTGGGCCTGCGTAGCATTAACACATAATTATGATTTTATCTGCTTTTCAGTAGAGAGTATAAGAAATAACATGAGGTCTGTTTCAGTCCAGCAGTATAATCCTTTCATTGCACAGAAGTAAAGACAACCTCTGGGACATTGCATGACAGTGGCTATTTGAAGGTTCCAAGGCTGTGGGGACAGCACTGGAGAAAGATGTTGGGCAGAGAGCACCAAACCTGAGACAGTTTCACCCTCATTGTCTTGGAGGAGTAGTCTGTGGAGTCTGCAGTCAGAAACATCTTGGATTCTTGGTGAGAGTTAGAACAAGTGATATAAATCTCCAAAGGGAAAAGAGTGTCTTTGCTCCCTTGTGGTCTTTTATTTAGCAGCATGGATTCACCCAGCATGGTTTCTACAGCTGAAATACGCATACGTGTTTTCAAGATTAGGAAAACAGTGATTTATTATCTTTTCACATGCAATTGCCTGTAGGATGAACAAGAACAGCTGTTCAGTAGTGTAGAGCAGCAATACAGAGTAGTTTGCTGCAGGGTAGGAAAGGGAGGAATTCCATAATTTGATTTGGTAGGGGAGCTTCTATCCACAGAAGTGGCCAAATGTAGGTTTATTCAGGAAATCTTTGTCTCACTGTGAAAAGTGCTATTGTCTCTTAATTACTACCACCAATGGCCAAGTCCTTAATATTACATCTGTGCTGAAAGGCAGCATTCTCCAGAATCTCACTGAGGCATTGTCTGTGTTCTGGCACAGATGATGCAATACCATCCCAGAATAACAGCACCCTCTTCTGATCAGTCCTGAGGTTCTTAGTTTTCCTGCTATCCATCACTGTCAGCTCCCATTACTGCAGTTTCTGAGATCCATCAGGCTCCAGCACAGTGTAGTGCACCACAGAATGCTGTGGGAAATGTAACCATTCCCACAAAAAAAAGTAGCTTCCTCTCTTTTTACTGAATAAAGTAATAAAATAAAACAAGACATAAGTTCACACTCAAGCAGGAATTATATTCACAAAAGTGCAAAAGCAGAAGGATGAGGGTGACTTGAGTCATTTTGTGTATTCCCTCGAACATATAAATATTTTCCTCTGCTCCTTCCTGCCTCAAGGTTATTCAGCTTCACTTCAGCTAAACAAACTGGGTCTGATGGTTGGCTGTGGTGCTATAAAATTATTGTCAGTCATATGCACACTTGCCTTGCAGAGGACACCATTCAGGGGTATGTATTACATTCAAAATCAGTTGCAGGCATAGGCAAACTTGGAATATATTGCATTTTAGGTTAGAGTTCCAATCAGTGCCACCACATGTGCAACATCAAGCATTCAACAGTCAGTACATGTGAAAATTAAAGTTGCATGCACAAATCTGTCCTCCTTTAAGTGTTCAGGTCTCTGAATTGCCTACAAGCAACTGCATGTGAAAAGATAATAAATCACTGTCTGTCTTTTGCACCTTAGGAAAGAAAAGAAAGTAGCTTTTAATAAGATGATCAAACCCGAAGGTTTGAAATTTAGACTTTGGTTATATATGCCTGAGCTGTTTCACCACACAGACAACACAGCAAAGTGGTCTAGAATTATGTTAGGATTTGGTGGATCCTTTTGACAGAACAGCATTGCTTCATCCTGGCTGCTCCACATTAGAGCTCACTTTCCAGACTGTGCAACTTTTAGAAGAGGCATAACAAGTGAGAAAGACACAGAGTTAAGTGAAGCAACTTAACAAAAAAAGCAAAACTTGAACTTATGCTCTTGTCATTATCAGCCCCATCTCCCTTCCGTATGAACTCACAGTATTGTTTGAACGAGGAAAGAGCAGCTGGAAAGGAACCAGTTTTTCATGATCCCATCTGGAGCTCCATCCTTGTGTCATACTTAAATGAGGAGCTAGGTTGGTGCATGGGCAGTACAGATAGGATTTTGACGGATTTTAACAGACAGCCTCTAGCAAGCTCTAGTGTGGAAAGTACAGATGGGAAATAGTGATTTTTGACAGCTAACAATTTAGCCAAACCTGAATGGACTGGAGACATGAAGTGAGTAAAAGGCATCTTCCTGACCCCAAGACTGTACTCATGCCAAAATTCAAATTTCTTTTACAAAACACAGAAGCATTCAACTATCTGAAAACACCAAATACAAATAATTGTGTTTCTTTTTAAAGTTGGAAAACACGATCCAGATTTTTATGCATGCTGAAGTCAGAAACAGATATCACTTTCCAACCAAAAAGTATGTGAAACCTTACTTTTCCTGTCAAGTACCACATATTTCCATAAGCTGTTCAATGGTATTTCAAGAACTTTATGCCTTCCCAGAAATAACAAACAATTCAAAAGCTAGACCTCATATGGAGAAACCAATCTATCCCCACAATAGCTTGCAATGGGTCTTTATGAATCTCCTTTCGCAGTGCAAGGGCAGTGATTGCCAGTGACACAGTTCATGTAAAAATGCAAGACTCACTGGTCAGCGAGGACAAGTACAGCTGAATATGCTGCTGCCACGAGTATCCAGTGATTCTTGAGGACAGCCTTCCATGTGAATACCAATTAATCAAGTCAAAAGCTCTTCCAGACAGGCATATTTTTCCTTATTAATATTTTTTTAGAACCATATGAGAAACCAGAGGTCATAAATGACACTGACCTTACCCTAAAAAGATTAATACCCAAATAGACAGGAGGATAAAAGGAAGTATTATTAACTCTGTACTACAGAAGTGAAAAATGTCTGATTCTAAGAGATCCTGACAGCTACAGCTCTGGTTTAAATAGACATAACTTTTTAGATATTCAGCACTTCCACACCAGTTCTTAAGTGATTTTTTTTTCCTCTGGTATCTAAAGTCAAATACTTAAAACTAGTTTCCTGAACCCCTTATAAATACTTTAATCATGACACCATCCATTTACTTTTTAACATTTTGCATTTGGTCTTCTTGAGATAGCAGAAATCACTTTTACTTTAAAAACAAAATGCAGAAAGCAAAATCCATTTGTATAATTACAACTCCAATCTCCCCTCCTTCTCCCAGACATAATCCCCCCTAGAAAACTCTCACTTAATGGGCCATTCCAGTAAACCCTTATAGCTCAAAGATTGCTATGTTTAATAGAAGCCTGTAAGTGTTGAAATAGCAAAACTTGCAGCAAGATTTGCTGAAAGCACTGCAAACTAACAAGCTTAATGGATTTTTAATGGTCCCTTTACAGACTTCTGTAAGGGCAATAGAAGCAGTGGTGGTGAGAGGTTATGCTTGTACATAATATTAAAAATATTTTGAATGCTCCACAGCAGCATCAATACCCAGTAGGACAATGTTCTCATGGAAAGTTACATTAAGGAGTTTTTAACTGAATAGAGCAGGTATTACATACTTTCACTATGAGTGCAACTAATGCAATGCTCCTGGGAACAACACAGTGCTCCTGTTGCACTGAGCATCCCCACATGATTAGTAGGTTAAAGCATAAAAAAGTTGTGGGCATGACATCTATGTCTAATATGATAAGAACACCAAATCACATATTTGTGTGCAAATATGGTGTTGAAAGCTGTTGTGAGGTTAGTAAGAAACCATAGAATGAAAAGTTCTGGGTTCAGAAAATTAGCAGTGACTCTAAAGGACAAGAAACTAAAAAATAGAACTGAGATCAGTTGGAATTTGAAATTATATCTTTAACAAAAACAAAAAAACAAAAAAGGATGAAAATTATGGGAGATAAATAGCAGTTTAAAAGACCTTTAGTCTGGAGAGGACATAGAAGAGTTCACACATGTATTACCTCAATGTATCATTCTCTTGTTTTCAACCTCTCTTTTACTGCTAAAACAACGTGTTAAATTTTATTCTCATGGAAATTATGTTAATTAGTATGTAATTATTTACTTGTCTTCACCAGCTACACAGAGGTACCTGGTGGCCAAATATGGTCCCTTGTGATTATAAGGTCATCTTGGCTTTGACACATCATCACAATGGCAGGCAAATAGAACAGATCATTCCCTGCTTTGCAGCTCTAATTTGGTGATTTTTCTAAGCAAATGATCTTAATATGAACATCCACAGAATACCTGCAAAGAGATATTTTCACCTCTGTTGCAGTGCATTTTAAAAGACCAAAACTGTTGAATAATGTTGTCTTTCTTATCCAAAGAAAAACAATCTAATTTGCAACACAGGTTTACTTTTCCTTTGAAAATGAAGCATCACAAATCCAATACTCCTCATTTTACACAGTTTTCAAATAATCTGGACTCATCAAGTTTAAATCAAATTTTAAAAAATACATAATTTTGAGTTTGGACACATTTTTTTGTACACTAGATTTCCCATAATCAAAGCTAGGACCAGCCCACCTTTATTTTCCCAACAGATGCCTCCTATTACCTGGAAATATTTTCTACTTTGAATTGGACTTAATTTTTTTATAAAATAGGTCATGTTAACTGTATCTACCTACCCACCTGTAGGTGAAATTTGAATTCTGGATATGTTTCCTAAGAAAGAAGGGCTTCCTTAGGAAACACTAAGAAGAGTGTTTTGCTCTATAGACTTGAACATGCTGCTCCATAGCCTTGCAGAGGATGAAAAGCAAATGCTGCATTCAGTGTCTCCATTCAGTCTGATCGACCATATATGAAGTAAGGCTCTGCCAAACAGTGTAGTCAAATCCATCTGTCTGCTGGGAGAAAAATCCTTAACAGTGGAATTTCACACATTTTTCAGACAGCTGCCACTTAGTCTTTGTTTCCCTGAACGTCAAGAAGGGAAACAATCACTGGGCCCCTGTTTCCAACATAGTAAGTGCTTTTCATCAACACTAACATTATCCTAAAGTTACAGACCCAACAAAGAAAAAGTTCCCTTCTTTGTTCAAGTGGTCTTGATTTCTTTTATTACCCCTCTTTCTTTCCACTCTAAGCATCCTAACTATTGAAACCCAAGTCACCTCATATCATAGTACCAAATATGAGCTAAAATTCTGTGCTTTCAGACTGTAAAGAATAACTAGATTTTATTCTTGCTGTCAGAGCTCTGGGCGTCTGGGAGACAAGACAGACATCTGTGTAATTATACTTTTTGTTCTCTTGAACAAAATTGCATTCTCTATTTTTTGAACATCTTTACATAGTCATGCTACCAAGTTATCTCAGTTATGTTAGGCACGCATTTCTTTTCATTTTGCCAGTCTAGGAGGTCTCAAAGTTCAATTGACTGACTGAGTCATCTACAATGTAAGTTCCTCTGTCTGAACAGATCACTCTCAACTTACATCAGCTCAGAGCAGTCAATCCGTCGAACTTGGAACACATTTTCTCTGAAAACAGCCAATGATTTTTGACCAGATGAATCACATCTTAAGCTCCATAGACTCTATTGACTAGATCTGCACAGGCTGTAGGAAGAATGCAATGCAGTGGGTGTTTCCCACTCCCCTTCCTCCCCCAGCCCTGTGTCCTTTCATTTCTTGGTAGTGAAACCAAGTTGTTATGGCCTCAGTCTTACCTGCATCCATCTGCAGGTATTTAAAAACACAGTGCATCCATTTTGGATCAGACCAAAGGTCCATCCAGCCCAGAACTTTTTCTTCAGCAGTGATCAAAACTGGATGTCTAAGAAATATATAGGAGAGCAAGTGCCCATGATACATCCCCAAAACATTCCCCTAGAGTTCAGAAATTTTCAACTCAAAGGCCTTCTAAACCATGGATGACTTCTTTGAATTTAAGTATCCCAAGGAATTCCTGCGCTATGAATTTGTCCAATTGTGCCTTGAATGTGCATAAACTTTTGGCATCCTGTTATAGGAATTTCCACTACATCTCTGCCTTCACTTGAAGACCACCTTCAATCTGCCACTGACATCCAACTCTCTGCAGCTTTGTGCTGGCACAGACAGTGACTGATCTACTCTGCACAGTTTGGAACCTTGCTGACTTAAGTCACAGATCTCTCTCCATCTCCTCAACTACTTTTTTTCCCTGGGCTGAAGACCCAGCTTAATTATCTTCCAGCTTCCTTAGTCAGCTGTTCAGTGCTTTTTAACAACTATGTTATGATTCTGTGAACCTTATAGATACTTGCTGTATAATTTTACAGAGCACACAACCACAGGACATTTATATAGGGACATGGCATTATTTAGAGTCAGTATGCATTATAATATTACTGACTTTGATATTCAACATTGTACAGTAGCCTATATGTCATCAAAAATTCTCTGGTTTGTTCTCTACTCTACTCTTAATAATTTCTAGTACTAAATGACTTTTGATCATTAAGAAGAGTAGAGAGGATATGTTCAAAAGAAAGCCTGTTTTAATACAAAGATTTCATTCCTGAGTGGTAATGATCAGCTTAGAGTCTCTCATTCCACATGTAAATATTAAATCATTTATCCCATGTGCATGACTTTTAAAATTTATATTTATTGGATTGTGTCTGCTGTATTAATGCCCAGATATTAAGTCTTGTTGCATCTCTGTACCACTTTTTTCATTTTGCTCTCAGGCACATTATTTCTGTCCCTCAAGGATTTACAATCTTGGTTGGTTTACACCAGAACAGCACCCCAGTCATTGCAGAGACCTCAGAGCCATTAGTCATGTTTTCTTCAAAACATCACCTTTACAGCCACATCACGCCATCAAAAACTCATTTCCTCTTCCTGTGAAACATTGTGGGTTCTTAATACAATCCAAACTACTGTGTGAAGGAGCTGTGAACAAGCCTGTGCCATGAGCTGAAACAAAAGCTTTAGAGAATGCTTAAACACATCAAGCTCCATAAACCCTGATTGAGTTCAAAAACCACAAACTCCATCCCTTGGAAGAGCAGAGGTCTGCTTAGGAACCAGGATGTGCCTTGTCCCACTCTCCCTGTGCCTGATTCACGCATGCCTGATGACGGACAATCTGTCCTTGCCCCAGCAAAGGAGAGGACTTAGGAGCTGTCTGAGAACTTAATTTTCCCTGATGGCAAATTTGCTTTTGAACTGCTTGTGTAGTAGGTGAACTTGGGTTTGAGGAAGAGCTACAACTCATGTATAGGACAACAGGGAGAGCCAGTGTCTCCCAAAGGGAAGGTTAACTATGAACCATGCAAACTCCTGTCATTATATAGAGTGTACACACAGAAAACAAAAGGCAGTATTGCTTTTTCTTTTTCCTACTATTAGGTATACTCATGTTGTCAGTTCTTAAACTCATTAACTCCAGGACATTTAAGTTCTGCCAGTTTTCTCCCTGATCCTACTGAGAGTTTTTTATTTTTTATAAATTAACTCATCTTCAATTGCTTTGATCCCCTGAATTCCCAGTCAATGCATTCCCTGATGAGACCAGAGGCTTAACTTGTTTCCACTTGAAAATGAGCATATACACACACATATGCACACACAGTGAAAGTGTAACTTGTAACTTTTCCAGTTCATTATTTACCCATATATTTAGTTTTCCTCTTCCCTTTGGGGAGTAAGTTTCCTAAAGTGCAGAGTTTTAATCATAAGGCTTGTGGTTTTTTTGCTCAGTGCCAAAAGCACTGTTTCTAACAACATTTTGGCTCCGCTTGTGTATCCAGAAGTCTATGGCTGTGGGGGAAGGAAAAATGATTGCCTTCCAATATCACTGCCCAGTATAACACATATCTTTGTAAACACAGAATAGGAGAAAGGTTGCCAAGAGCACATCTACCCTCAGCTTCACTGTGCATGGGGTGAAAATCTGTGCCTCTTGTTAAATTCAGAATTAATAAATAATATAATTCTTTTTTGTTGTTGATAGATTAGGTATTTTCTGCTGTAGTTTTGTCTGTTCTTGCTTTGAAAACAAACCATCCAAACTAATGATGCTGCTGGCATCCTCTTTGTCCATGCTGTGCAAACTCTGTCTTCCCCTTGAAAACTCTCACAAAGTAGTGTAATCTTTTGCAGCTCTTGCATCTTTTCAAAGTCTTAGATGTTCTGTGTCTTTGTATGACATTTAGTGAGGATTCTGACTTTGAACTCTGCATGATTTTTCACAATTTTCTGTTTTTGATTTATTTTTCTCTTTTTCTGCAGGATTTTGGTCTCCCTTGCAGAACATCAGCACTGCTAGAGCCTTGTCTGTCCAACATGGAGTCAGTGGTAGCGCATTTTTCTGCACAAATACTAATTGCTTTGTCAAGAGCCTGTTCTAAAACTTCCCGGGTTTATCTATGTGTGCACTTTGTTCAAGATGTCTAGTCTTGTCTCTTTTTAAGCCTATTAAGTCAATTCTCACCAAAATGATGAGGCTGGGTCTTCCCCTTGAAAAAGTCAGAAGATCACCTCAGCCTTTTTGTCCACATCATCAGCTGATGATGTCTGACATCATCACTCACATTTTATTGTCACACAAGTGTCAGTGCTCTTCAAATTTCTATAATTAGTTTCACAGCTGGTCACCTATGCATTACTAAACCAAAAATTACCTGAAAATGGGACTGCTCCAGACTAGGCTGTTTTCAGAAATAAATTTACTGTATGGCTGTAATTCTGTGTGTGTGTGTGTGTGTGTGTGTGGTGTATCTTTATTGTAATATTTGTTTGTTTGTTTACTTGAATTATTAATCATAGAATGGCCTGGGTTGGAAGGGACCTTAAAGGCCATCTAGTTCCAAGTCTCCTTATGTGTACAGGCATACCTTCCACTAGATCAGGTTTCTCAGAGCTCCACAAGACCTGGTCTTAAACACTTTCAGGAATGGGACATCCACAACTTCTCTGATATGAAAATTGGAGTTCTTCTGTAGGAAAAAGTGGTTTTGTTGCCATTTCCCATTTGACTTCTTAATTTCTACTGTTTCAGACCTGAGGGCTTTAGGTACATCATTCATTAATTTTCTCATCTCTATATTTTCTTGAGGTGGTGCTGAATAGAGAAAGATGAAGAACACACTGTGCAACAGGAGTACCCACCTTTTTTATTTCCCTGGGATAAGGCAACCTGGCAAAAGTGAAAATATTCTGGATTATCCTGCCTTCCAGTGCCCACAGCTTCTACAGCTGACAGGTTGAGCAGTCTGCTGTGGTGCACCTACTAGAATTACAGCCCCAAAAGGCTCCTCTTCCTGAGACTTCCTCTTGTGGTTGCCCTGTTTCCTTTGCTCTTATCAATACATGTAGATGTTTGAATCACTTTGTGTGACTCCAACTACATGGTACTCTTCCATCTTCATCTCTGTCCTTTGGGGGCTTGCAGGGGGCTTGCAGGGGGCTTGCAGGGTGAAGTGATGGTTAGGGAGAGCAACCAGGCAAGACTCCAAACATAGTGGAACCATCCCAGGCCAGAGGTGCTTCCAACAGCTTTGATGCAGCATCACTTGGAGCTAACAAACAAGCAGCTTTGTCACCTTGGTTTGCCCCTGCTTTCACTTCAAAGGTTTGTTTCCTCAAATGCCCAGTCTGTGGGTGTACTAGTTCAGACTTTTGTTCCCTTCCGAAGCCAGACAGTTCCAAGAGAAAACCAAGACACACTGACAAGATCATCAGGATATTCACTCCAAGTCGGCAATATGGGAGTATATCACATTACTGTTGCTTTTCTCTGACAGTGGTATTGTTCTAACAGCATCTGATCCGGCCTTGTTCTCAGTTTCTTCTCTGCACCCTTGTAAGAGCACAAGGCACACAACATAACGCTGCAGAAGCACTGCTCTGATGAGCTCTGACATAACCTTTTCATTCTTTTTGTCCCTTTGAGCTGAAACAGACAGATAAGCAGGACCCAGAAAATAACGTGTCAGAGACACAAGAAAACCAAAATGTTCCAAAGGGCACCAATATCAATGATTGTGTGACACACAGACTGGTTTCCTCTGGAGGGTGGTAGGACTGCTCAGGGAGGACATGGGCAAACCCACATCAGCTGGGGTTTTCTCCACAGTGTTGGAGAAATAGGTACCTTTGAGCAGAAAATATCTGGGTTTTCTGCTCAGTGACCGAAGGGAAGACAAAGTTATTCTTCATCACTGCCTGAATTTCAGGTGTCACTGTGTGGGAATAGCTTATCTGTAAAGATTATGCAGCTATAACTCTGCATATTGTTTCTGGATATTTGAATTTTCATTTGTGAAGTTGGTAGTGCTGCAGTTTCAATGTGCAAAGCTGACTGGAATTTTTGTTATTACAGAAAATAGTTATTCAGTTTTCACGCCAGTCTACTTCCCGGAGAAATTTGAAGCAATCCTTTTGAATAAGCAGAAGCTTGTTCTGATTGAAACTGAATTTAATATTAACCTCAACTCTAGAAGCACAACCTATGAAGTTGCCAGCAAACGAAAAATGGCTTTAATATTAGCAATTACTAATATACAGAATCTTTAACTTTTCATGTTTTCTAGTGTTATACTATTTTATGTGTAGACCAAGGTAAAATTGTCTTTAATATAAAATTCATATTAATGTGTAGTATTAAAAAAGGGGGGAAATCAAAAGAGGAATATCCAAGTCATTTGTGTGACCATTGGTTTGTTTTCCCCAAAGTATGCACATTTTCTGAAAGCCTGAATTTTTTAACCCATTCAGCAAAGAGTAAAGTATTGAAATCTCAAAGTTCTTTTAGGATTGTATAAAATTTTCTGTCCCTATCTAACGTTAAGTGTGACTTGCCTGACCAAATGTAGATACCTCTATCTAAAGTAGTCACAACAGCTTCTTCTAATAATCAGTAAAGACAACTAAGTATTGCCAAGGTAAAATTCATTTCATCCTAAAGGAGATGTCTACATTTGGTCAAATGAATTCTGCCTTAAAAATATTTAAGTCTTTCCATTGCTCACAGGAGACACAAACAAACTTGCACAGACATAGCCACCTATACTATATCTGAGCTGTATGAAGGTGAAACAAATAGAAATTCAGGCCCTAATTTCTCAGATTGGACTTCACACACAGCATAAGTCACTAGGCCAGGTAAAATGGACTGAATTACTTTCTTTCAAGGGAAATACAGGAATCAGAGTGGGTTACTAAATGGTTCTGATACATTATTACAGCTACTTATTTCTCAAGGAGAATATTTAAAATGACTAGTCCATTAAAATTGTTTTATATTTTTTGTTTTTGCTTTTTTTTTTCAGACCAATTTCTAAACTCCTTTTACCCTGTGTCAGTAAAATACAGACACTACACTTTAGAAAATAATTCAAAAATTAAGCTGATTATTAAGCAAGAGCCTGTTCACCTGAGGCACCAAAAGAATATTTGCAGTGAGAACCTGTGGATCAGAATTGTATGATGCAAGACATACATGATAATAGCAGCTGGAATGATTTAAGTAACATAATTTGTTTCTTATCTGAACCATACAGCACACAGTCAGCAAGAATGTCTATGGGGGTTTTATGCTTTTTTGTCATAAATATATTATTAATGGTTCAAAACTAGTCACAAAGGAATAAAAAAGTGTCCTTAGAGCCTTGCTGCACAGGCATTCTCTTCAGGCCATTAGAAGAGAATTTATTTGCTATCCTGAATAAATCATTGTGTTTCAGAGGAAGTATGGAAGAGACTTTAAATAGATATAACTGTTGTAAAAGGCCTTCTCCGGCCCCCTTAATACCCTAGTCAGTGCCTTTTCTGCAAATAATTGACTTGCAAAAAGACTAAGAAAGGATGTTCTTCAGCTGTGTTGTGGGATTTACACTTCTGATTCCAGAGGTTCCTATTGACTATTTCAATGACTTTATGAGCAATGAAATTGACTTCTGACAAGGCTGGTGGCAGAAGTGGTGTTTTGCAGTTGAATATTGGTAGCAGCCAAGGCGATTTGCAATTTTTATGTAGAAGTGAAAGGTGTTCTGCAGTCTGCTCTTTGTGTATGTCTGGAAGATTTTTTGAGCAAGCTGAGTGTCTCATCGTGCATGAAAACAAATTGCTTGCTAAGAGGGCTGTTACACTGTGAGGTTCATCAGAAAGATTCAACTCACAACCCAAGCTAGCCTGGCTAAAGACCAGGAAAAAGACAGCTTCAGGATCCTGGGAGGAAACCCAATACTACTCTGTTAATTTCCTACACGGAGAAGTCACTAATAACCACTCAGAGAAATTGCATTTTTTTTCCTCTTTTTTTTTTTTTTTATTTCTTCTTCCTTCTTTTGCATTATCTATTCAGTGAGAAATTTCTGGCATAGAATTTATGAAGTAAAAAGCTAAAATTTATTGCTTCTGTCCTACATCTTATGCCAGCATCTAGCACAAGGAAAAAGCATATGTTGTAAAGCTTTGGCAAGATACCATAAGTGGGATCTCCATCCCAGTGACTCCATCCAGAAAGCCCAGGCAGGAGCAAAAAGAGACCAGGGCTGAGCTGAAATGGAACCTTGAGAACATCAGCATGGGCTGGGGAGGCCCAATGTGGGCCTGACTGGGGATTAATAAAGCCCACATATGCACCTGATCAATAATCAAACACATCTTTTTTTTTTCCCCCTAAAAAAAAGTAGCAGGAGCAGATATACGATAGATCCTGTGGTTTGGTACTGAGGCAAACATTTTTTAAAATTTATTTTAGATTCCCTATATTTCAGAAATATTTACCTACCCCCCACAACTTTTGTTTTCTTGCACAGGGTGCTCTTGATCCTGTAGCAGCATTAATGAGATCTAAAATAGGAGATGTTTTTTCATAGTGAGATACTAAATGAAAGAAAGCAAGGTAGGCATGTCTGAGTGCTTACAGCCAAAGGAAGCATTGGCTTTGACCTCTCTGGGAGCTGCATGGACAACTGAGTGCACAGGCAAGATTTCAGCACGCTCCATGAGCCAAACAGGAATACCTGTTAATGAGCAGTCCATTATCTAAGGAAATGCTGAATGGATGGAATTAAATATGCACATTAATGCTTTCTAAAACCAGAAGTATTTAACAGACCCAGTGATGCAGAAGAGTGCTCTACCCTAGTAGTCAGAACATTTCTATGTAGACTAATCTTTGAGCATAAAAGTAATAATATTTGATGAACCCAGACTATTCATGTGCTCATTTTGCCTCCCCCCTTCACTACCATTCTCTTTATAGAGAAACTATGCAAATATTTCTAAATGTTTCAAATATATTATTTAAACTAACTGAAAGTGAATTGTATCTAAGAGCCCAAATTATGAAGCTCTCCATTCAGATATGGCTCTCTCTTTGCTTTCAGCTTTAGCAGGAAATAAAAACTCTGAAAGTCCTTGCATTCACAAATTATCTAACTTTGGCCTTAGAGTCTGCAATTCCCCATCTACCACCTTTTCTGCTGGATTCTTACAAGGTAATCCCATTTTCATGGAAAAAAAAAAAAAAAAAGAAAGGTTTCCATCCAAAGCAGATGAGGAAGGTCACAGGTTTTATCAGTCATATAGTTAAGCTGAATCAGAGTCAGATATATTTCCACCAGGAAGCTTAATTGAAAGTTCTGATGTATTTCCTCGAGTCACTTCCAGATAGGAAACTGGCTAACTTTATAGACTTTATTTATTTATTTTAAAATTTATTTATATTATATATCTGTTCTGTTATATTCTACTCTATTTTCTATTTCATGGGGATTGAAAACTGGTATAATGACTGAGAACTAGACTATCTCCTCTGTGAAGAAAGAGTAAGAGAGCTGGGACTGTTAGGCCTGGAGAAGTGAAGGCTCAGGAGCATCTTATCAAAGCATTTAAATTCCTGAAAGGAAGGTGTTAAGAGGCTGAACTCAGGCTCTTTTCAGTAGTGCCCATCACAGGACAACAATGAGCACAAATTTAAACATGGAAAGTTCCCCCTGAAACGCTTTAGTCCTGTGAGGGTGACTAAGAAGTAGCACAAGTTGCCCAAAGACAGGGCCCTTGGAGGTACCCAAAATCCATATGGACACAGTCCTAGGTAGCTGTCTCTGGGTGGCCCTTCTTGAGCAGGGCTTGAACTACAGCACCTCCAGATGTCCCTTCCAACATCACATTTCTGTGGGTCTCTGTACTAATATTGCCCCCAATAACTCATACGTGTCACCTCTACACTTTTCAAGTCTTTGAAACTTTCAACACATATTCAGAGTGAGATAGAGCAAAGAGAACTCCACTAAAAAAAGGTTTTTCTCTTTCCTCTTCACTGAAGGAACAATTATTTGCTCTTTTTCTTCTAAGACTGGGCAAAAGAAAAGAAGAAAAGGCAACAAAATTAATTAAATTATTAAAAAAATTTAATTAGTATTTTTAAAATAAAAATATTAAAATTAATTTAAAAAATTCTTAGTATCTAACAAAATTGCATTTTTTGTCTGCCTGCCTCAAGAATTAATGAAATTAGTTTTTGTATCACAAACCCAGTAGACTTGAAGGACAACGGATCATTGCAACTTTTTGCATCTTTTATCACATTTCCCACATACGTCTCTTGCAGACATCCTCCCTTTCTCTTAACCCCATTCTCTGTTTTCCAGAATAAGCAAATCCAATTATTCAGAACATTTCCTCAGAGGCAAGGTTTTCCAGCCTCTAATCATTCTTGTATGCCTCCTTTGGATTCTCTCCAATTTATCTTCATCTTCTTGAAATGGGCATAGTACCCCTGATGCATCCTCCCCTAACATGAGGTAGTGAGCAATAATTACCTGGTTGTTTTTCTTCAACATTACTTGTCCTGTGTTGTTGAAGGTGATTTGCCCTTTTATCAAAACCTGGTTGATGTTCAGTTTCAGTCCATTTTTGCTCCACTTTAGCTTTTTGGCAGGGGTTTTGCCTAGTTGGCTACTCTTTATTTTCTATGTGTGTAATTGATTTCACAAGCTATTGCACGTTAGCTTTTTGTTGAATCTAATTTTGTCGATCTTGAACCAATTATCTGATAGATTGAGGTCACTTTAAATGTTAATACTTTGCTCCACCTAGATTAAACCATTCTTACACATTAAAAAAAAATCACAAATATAGTGATTTTCATTGCATAATTAATTGATATTTACAAAAAATGTATAGCATATTTCTTCAAGCAGCGATTAAGTATAGAAGTATTCAAGCTAGAATTTTATTTTTTGTGTTGATATCTTATGATATAACACTGAAATTTCTACTCCTGTCAAATGATCCCCTGGATTATTTGGACTTCAATGACTTTCAAGAACGTTAAAACATTTTATTGATTTAGCATAGAAGAGTATGTAATCATCTAAAAATCTAAAGATGCAGCACATACTGAGAGGAAACATGGATGTCATTTTTACCATATGGTCGAAAATCTAACCTGTGACCCTGGGAGTATTTTATATTTGACTAGAAAAGTTCAAAGGTTCATGGATTGTATTATCCATGGCTAATAGGTGAATAATAGACTTTTTATTACTAAAACAAATACTCTGACTTCCAATATAGTTAATGGGAAAGATAAGTGCACCCGAAGGCCTCTAAAAGGAAATCCAGTTCATCTGGGTTAGCTACCGATGTTGGGCGTTTGGATCCTATCTTTATATGATTTTCAAAAAAGGAAACTAATTTCATATCTCTTCCTTCAGAAAATCATATCGGCAGTTGCATTTTGTTTGGAGAGAGCTGAAGTGATAGATCAGATTACACAATAACTGTAGCTGGTAAGAAATTGATACAATTCAGAAAAAAAAAATGTTCACAAGCAATCTTTTCAAATAGTGTGTGTTGTGGAGAATGGATTTAAGACTCTCAGGGAGAGCTCATATCACATCAACACTGCAACTGGAGCCTGTCCCACAGCAGACAGCCCAGACAAAGACACAGAACATGGTTTCACATAAGCATCACTAACACATCTACAGGGTCTGCTCCCAACCTAAAAAATTCCCATTCTTTTATGCAGATTTACCAATTTGGGATTTACCTACCTTGATCATCTTTACACCGTGCTCAAATCACACTGCACGTGTGTCCTAAAATTGTAGTAGTGGGAGGATGAATGAATAAATAATATTTCCTTAACCATGATTTGTATCATTTGGGAGTCAAGATCAACATTTCTGAGGATAAAATTCACTTAAGGTGGATGAGAAGTACCTGTTACATTGAAAGACAGCATAAATTATGTCTTCTTTTGCTTCTTTGTATCCTAGAATGGAAGGAATGGAAAGGGAAGGTTACAATGCTTTCTGATATTTTTGGTTTGGGTTTTTTGTTGTAGTTCTTCTAGAAAGTTCTGTGGAATTATTATTTTGATTGTAGTCATCTGTATTACAGGACTGATGACCATAATTGTAACATATAACATGATTTTTTAAATTTGTTGCACTGTGGAGATGAGCAAATTGAGAGCAGCCCCTCTTGGGGGTTCTGGTGGAGGAACAGCTGGAGATGACCTGGCAATGTGCACTCAGAGTCCAGAAAGCCAAACGTGTCCTGGGCTGCATCAAAAGAAGTGCAGCCAGCAGGGTGAGGGTCAGGGAAGGTATTTCTCCCCTTCTTTTCTACATTCATGGGACCCCACCTGGAGCTGAGCTTTGGCACCCCCAACATAAGAATAATGTGGACCTGCTAGAGAGCATCCAGAACTGGGTCATGAAAATGGTCACAGGGCTGGAACATCCATTCTGTGGTGAGGCTGAGAGAGCTGGGGCTGGAAAATAGAAGGCCTTAGGAAGACTTTATTGCAATCCTACAATACTTAAAGAGGGTTTATAAGAAAGTTGGGGACAAACTTTTTAGTAGAGCCTGATGCAACAGGAAAAGGGGTAATGTTTTGAAACTAAAAGATGTTAGATTTAAAGTAGATATAAAATTACATATAAGGAAGCCATTTATTATTATTATGGTGAAACAGATTGCCCAGAAATTTGGTGAATGCCCCCATGCTGGAAACGTTCAAGGTCAGGCAGAATGGGGTTCTGAGCAATCTGATCTAGTTGAAGATGTCCTTGCTCATTGCAGGGGGGTTGAACTAGATGACCTTTAAAGATTGCTTACAGCCCAAACCATGTATGATTCCTTTCTATTTAGACCCTACAGGGGCATTTTTAGCACGGGAGGTTTTGAGCAAAAACAGAAAAACTGAGTCTTTCATACATTCTTCATATGCGGTTATTATCTTGTAAAGCACAGAAAATAATGGGTCAGAAGTAGAAATCCGAGCATCATTTAAACCCTTGGTTACAGGTTGAGTCAGATTCATGTCCCTAAAGCATTACTTTCCTGATCATAGTCTGAAAGGTGTTGTATAATGGAACATAGCTGAGGTCATTGCTCTCCACTTTCAGAGCAGTGTAAGCTTTCTTTAATTACAAGATTGCAGTCTCAGAGAACAAGCCCTTACCCTTAGCAAAAGAGGAATGTGATTAGTTAATTCCACAGGAGAAACTAGGCTAGAATGCAGGAGAGCATGAAGAAAGACTATAGAATTGGTCTACACAGGGAGAATAAAACATACTGGGAATGAAGAAGGTGTCAGATACATGAGAGAGAAGAAAAGGACAGAGGTGGGTTTGAAATCTCAGACATCCCAACATTAGATTTAATTGACCCCTAAATTTTGGAAACTTAAGGACCAAACTTGCTGTTAATATAAGTCTATTACTACTCTATCAACCTGCATTAGTACTACTGGGCCTTATGTACATTTTTTGTATGAGTAGATAATTCTATGGTTACAGATTTCCACCCAGTGTTTTCCAGCTATCCAGGAAAAACCTTCCCCTTCCCCAGTTGTGGTCACTGAAGCATATTTGATTTGTGTGGTACAGGTTTGGTTTTTTTATTATCCCCCTGTGATGAAGGGCAGGGCTGCCCAGAACCACCCTCAGGAAGCATGAAACACATACATCTCAAAACTTTTACCTTTCTTGACCAACATTTTCAGTTCCTTCAACTCCATTTCTCCACTCATGTCACTCCCAAATAGTTTACTTTTTCTGTACAAATAGTTTAACATCAAGCCAGAACAAAATGAGAAACCCAGTCATCTACCTGCAGCCTGAACATTATTTTCCTGTGCTATGCTAACATTGAGATGAGCATGAAAAATTAAAAAGTCTTTTGAACACTGTTGGTGCTACTATCTCAAATTCAGCAGAACACATCTGTTTACCTGGTGTAGTGTTACACCATGTTAAAGACTCCTTGAACATGAATGAGTTTGTGGCACAGGGCAGCAGCCTACAAAGCTGCCCTTTTGGGTCCTGAAAGACTCAGTGCAATTTTATATCTGTGCTAATTAATTCTGCTTCACAGAAACCATGTAGTCCTCAGCCCCCTACCTAGATCAGTCATCTCTGGGACTGCATAACATGGAAAGATGTGTTTCTATACAAAAAAGATGAAGATGTTGTCACCAACCACAAACCAGAATTAAACCAGATATTTGCTTAAAAATCTTGATATAAATGCAACCAAGTTGTTATCAGCTTTATAGGGTGAAGAAAGAAAAGGAAGGGAAAAAAAAATAGGAATATTATGATTTAATTTAATTGCATAAATCCAAAATCAAAATTGTATTTTAAAATTTTAACAGTTATACATGAATATATAATCTACTAAGACTCTTCAAGAACATGGTGACTAATGATAACATCATTAGTTCTTCTTGTGTTTAAGACTAGACATATTTAAACAAATATATATTGTTTCATGTTAAAGAAGGGACAGCTCATTTCTTATGCAAACCTAAATAATTGTATGGATTCAAAGGTGGAATCACAAATGAAATGAAGAATTTTCTTCCTATCTCACAAGTCAAATGATGTCAGTGGCATTGCTGCTATTGTTAGATCTTTTTTGCATAGGTAAAAGTAGCAAACTGGACCCTAATATAGATTTGAAAGAGATGAGAAAGTAGCAAACGGTTTAAAATTTGATTTTTTAAATTGTTGATAAATTAAAAAAAAAAACAAAAAAAAACAAACCAAACCAAACCAAAACAAAAAAACTCAACCCTTCTAAGCCTGTGTAAGTATAGCTGAAAGTGATTTATTATCAAGTAAGCTGTCTCTACAAGATCATTAGTTCCAGATGGCGTGCTACACATTAATTGCATGTAAATGTGTGTATAGGAACTACTCCATTAGTTATAATGAACCAATCAGAAGGTGTTCAAAAGTAAGTCAATAAATAAAAGTCCACAAGAATGCGATTCTTAACAGCTCCCAGAAAGAAATAGTCTGAAAAGAAATAAAAACAGAGATTTGCCCTTTTTAGTAGGGTTCTTGGAAATTAACATAAATAGTTAGAATTTATATAGTTGGAAATAGTACTAGAAGACCAAAAGGTCACTCTTGATCCTTAAATTCTTTGTCTGCAACAACCATTTAAAAGAATGCTATTTGTCATGTTTGTTTGGACTATCAGTCTCCCCAATGACTGAGGTGAGAGAAAACAATTGAACATCGATCCCAAGAAAAAATTTGTTAGTTATCAGATTTGAATATGCACAAGTATCCTGGTTCTAACTGGGGAGATCTGATTCATGTGTTCTAATCAATACACACAAATGAGGAGATGTTTGAGAACAAAGGCAAGTCCATAAATACCTGGCACCAATTCAGAGATTCCTATAAAACAAAGAAATTAACCATTTGGGGAAGAAGAAGCACTGGCTACTGAAGAAACAAGATGGA
>VZRZ01007152.1:527591-555407 GCA_013398175.1 Climacteris rufus | reverse complement strand
GGCTACTGAAGAAACAAAATGGACAATTTTTTTTTTTTTTTTTTTGTAGCTGACAAGGGGTAAAACTTAGCTGGAAACTCAGTTACCATCATCAGCAAAGAGCTTGGCTTACATGTTTTACCATCCTAATTTTTGCACCGGCTACCAAGTAGCACTGTTGAGTTGCACAACCTTAGTGTGAAAAATGAGTGCACTTTTTTATTTGATGGGTATAGATGACACATCCCAAATTGTCAAAAATGATCCATTCCAATTCTATAAGGAAAAACTGTTCAAAAGCAGCCCAACACACAGCTTTTTAATTTTGCAGGGTTTAAGGGAGAGAGAATTACAGCATCTGGCTCAAGAGCTTGTATACCACCTTTGCTCAGCCCAAAGTACATTGAAACAGCTGAGTTATAAACCCCACAGATGGAAAAGGGGTTGCAGCAATGATATTCTTTTAAATGCAGCCAAGTTGCTTGGGTACTCCATATAACATAAATTGCTGAAGCACTCAAGTACTTAACTAGTTACAATATGTAAAATTGGGTTTAATTTGACAATGCTGTAGCTCAGTATTGTTTGCCTTCCAATTATATACATTGATTAGACTTTGAACATAATGAGCTCTTGCCTGAAGGGGGTCTGACAACAAAAGCAATATTTTAGGTACTCAAGGCTGTAAGGTTGTAAAGTGAAAATTTTGCTTGAATACAGTCTCAAAGCAGTCTGTTTTAATAAATTAATATTCAAAAGTCCTGTGGTTAGGAGGTGCAAGGTTTCGTTATAACTCCTGGTGCCATATAAGCAATGCAAATGTTATTTTTATTCTACATGCACATTAAACACATAATCCTCACTCCTGTTGAAACAACCCAGGTAGTAAACACTCTAAATGTATCTTGGGTTAATATGCACAGGATGGAAATTAAGTTACACTATAGCATACATTACAATAAAAACTAGCGAAGTGTGTAATTACTGTTACTGTGCTGTATGTTACTATATATATAGCTCAGTGTAGCCACAGCAGTAACCATCTTAGTGTCACTGTCTTAATTATAGCAGTTTTATTGTTATTATTATTGTCAGTCTTTAAGCTTTTACTAAATCCAAAGCTCAAATTCAGCAAAGCACAGAAGCATGTGTTTCATCTTAAGCAGGTGTGTAGTCTCACAGAAGCTAGTAGAATTATAAAAACTTCCAAAATACACTATTTGGAATGAATGGGATTAGTTACACATCTCAAATTAATAATAGGCACACCAGGGACTGGTATTACCTCCAAAAGAAATATTAATTCAGTGAAGATTCTAAGCCTGAACTTCTTGTTGACTACAGGTGATTTAATTTCCATCGACCCAGTCCTAACAAGTCATCTATAGTCTCCATGTCTCCAGTGTCTTTTGAACAAAACTGGAAAAGGCATATACCTGATGCTGGCAACTCAAGAATCCAAAACTGAAGCCCTTTGGTTGTAGCCTCACCACCTGCACAATACAAAATTTCTTTCTAATATCTACCACACACTGGATGGCATCCCATCCTTTAGGTATGTCAACTGCACCCCTCAGCTTGGTGTCATCTGCCAATTTGCTGAGTGTGAACTTGGTGCTTTTGTCTGTGTCTTTCACAAAGATATTAAACAACACTGGTCCCAGTGTAGAGCCCTGAGGGAACCCTTTTGCCAATGATGTCCACCAGGACTCTGAGCCATTGACCACTACGGTGTGGATGTAAGTGTCCTACCAATTCCTTATCTACTGAACAGTCCACACATCAAATACATGTCTTTCCAACTGAGAGAGAAGGATGCTGTGGGGGACTGTGTCAAAAGGTTTTACAGAAGTCCACATAAATGACATCTGTGACCCTTCCTTTGTCCATTGATGGAGTCACTCCATCAAAGGTTGCTCAGGCAGGCCTTGCCTTTGGTGAAGCCATGATGGCTGTATCAAATCACTTTCCACTTCTCCATGTGCCTTATCACCTTTTATCTTGATTCCAATTAATTTTCCTTCTATTGATGTCATCATCATATAAATGTAATTATTAAGTTGAACTGAAATTTTTGTTAACATTTTATATTAAGGTACCATTAGCCACTTTAGAGCTGTATAACTCTGTTGCGGTCCTCTGGGCGTGGCTTGCGGCCGGGCCCGTTCCAGCCGGGCCGGGGCCAGGGGGGGCCGGCCTTTTTCCCCCCTCCCCATGCGGTGCCAGTCCTTTTTTTTGTCTTTTACTGCATCATGCTGGAGTAATAAAATCCTGCTGGCAATAAGCGGAAAAGAACCCTTTCTCATCTCTTTGCTTCCCTGCGTAAATTAAACCGCTGTGCCTGAGCTAAGCCTAGATCTGCGGGAGTCCTGATGCCCAGCTCACCTCCAGATCGGAGTCTAGATGAGGCCCGAGTCCCGTCATTTAGGAAAACGAGACCAACGCAAAAGGCTCTGAGTTCCTCCCGCTCTCGACCCGCGGCATAACTCCTCACTTTGTTTAATAAGCACTGAGATCACACCACAAGACTTCAAAGTAGAAAACATTTGTTATTATAAATATAATGATATTGGTATAGTGTCTGTATCAAAATTTGCTGCATAGAGAACAAAAGCTAGAAATATCAATCACACATGCTGTCTTCTTGCAAGTGTACTAGACTAGTCCAGGAAGAGGAGGTGGATTGTATAAACAGTGTAGGCAGCTACTTTATTTCATTTTGCAGATATTTAGTGCATGAATAATGTATAACATTCACAAAAGGAAAGCAGCAATTTAAAAACTCAACTGACTACAAACTGGGCCTATTTTATTAAAGAATCAAAACTATCTGATGATTTTCTTGCAACTGGATACACAACCATAGCATCCTCAGATTAAAAGCTAAGTATAAAGTCACTTATAATATCCCTGGGATAGCACAGAAGTCTTTTATTGGCAAAAATGCAATGAATTTTCTTGTTAAGAGAAAACCAGGCAACTGAGAGTGTTGTGAAGATTAGATGGCATGTACCTAAAAGAAAGGGGCTCTATCTCATAATGTAACAGGCAGTGTAAGAAATAGACCAGTTCACCCAAAGAGAGAATGAGTCATTTAAAAATGTGAGTGGCAGCTCGTTCCATGAGGACAAGGAACTGTGAATAAAAATCTGGTACCTATTGAGAAAAACAAAATATCGTCCTCCACACAGAATTCTCAGACACCCAGGGAACTGAAAGGAGAATGTGTTATTTCAAGCAATGCTCTACACAAAACTTTGGGCCCAGCATTCCAAATGCTGACTGTTAGAAAAGAGGAATAATTGCAAATGATTGCCAGAAGAATAGCAATATTTTCATTATATGGACAACCGTGGGAAGGTCCATATTTATTTCAGAGGTTGACCTCTCACAGCAGATATTGTGGACAAGATTCTAAATGTTGGAAACTCACATAACTTGAACGTCTGCATTGGTTGAGTGTTTTTTAAAGCACAGCCTCAATGAGATAGCAATGTTCCTCTTATTTCCAAAAAAGCTAACTATAAATGAAATGAGAGGGAGTGCTACACCCCTTTTTAAGCACTATATTGCCAAGTATTGTATCATCTCTGAGTTAAACACCAACACTCCAGATGGATAACATAGGCAGATAAGACTGGGATTTGCAGGAAGCACTGAGATAAATGGGAAAACACCAGACTAGCAAGGATAAAAGTAGTGAAAAGGAAAGATAGGGCTACACCTATTCTCTAGGAAGGGTTCTTGTAGAATTGAGTGGCACTTTTTTCTGAGTAGTAATTTCTCTGTATAAAGGATTATCAAATCAAGTGAATAATTTTTTTTAAAAAAAAGGGATTTTCAAAAGTAAAAATATTTTCCTTACATCTATTCTCAATGAAGTGTTTGATTTTCATGTCATAACATTTCATTTTGTCAGTTTTAATGAAACTTTGTTAAGTTTTTCTTCTTAAAATGTCATTTTTCTTGAAGAAAGATCAACATTAGAAAAGACAACAGGAAAATTGGACAAGATAATCTGAAACTAATTGAAAGAGTTTATCTTTTTATTTTTTTAATGCTATTTGTTTGCCAAAATATGTTTGTGTTGTTTTGATGTAATTGAAATTTTGAACCACATATTTTTATTTATGCAGTTTAAAATTTCCTGACTGTAGATATCTGCCTACTAAAACAGTTTGAAAACACATTAGCTGTGAGTAGATAGTAAGGCATGGGAGCTACTTATTCATCTGAAATCAGTAAGTTATTGTGTAAATTGCTAGACTAGGAAACAGAAGACCCGTTTCATGTAGATTTTTTTAAACTAGTAGAAAAGCCTTTTAGAAGATATTGTCATTTGACAGAGGATAACAGTAGGTTCCAATTCAAGCATTTCTTCCAAATGAGGAAACAGAAATAAGTTTCCTATCCCATAGCTGAAAACACTAGCCATGAGGTTCTTTGATCTGGTAGAGCAAAGCTGTTTCAAAACCATCCTATCTTCATTTGTTGTTTGTGGCCTCCTGAACTTGAGGTTGTGGAATTTGCACCACCAAGAAGCTACAGCAGGAGAATGACAGAAAGGAAATCAGAGGTGAGGTAGGGCTCTGAAGGGTCTGATGGTCCTTAAAATTTCAGATATATTTTCTGACACAACAGCTGCTGTAACCTCTGTACCTTTGGTAAACACTGATCCCAGAATCTATCCAAGTGAGGTGTCAAGGCTGGATTAAGAAGCTTAAGCAGTGGGATTCATTGCAATTTGTTTCAGACATATATATGGTAACTGAATTTCAACAAGTCATTCTCAGACCTTTTTATAATCAGTGTAGAGAAATTGTATCATCCAGGATAGGATAGTTAATCTTACCTGTTTTTTGGCTTTAGATTCTTCATATGTCCAGCCTTGCCCAGACAGAGAAACCATTCACACTGCACGATGTTTTCACATTCCTTATTAAACACACAAAGATTATTAAGCCCCTAAATTGCACATTTGGATAAACTGGGTTTTTTTCTCACCCGTACTGCTTTTTCTCAGCCTTACAAAGTTTTTTTTTCTCTGGGATGTCAAACACAAGGCTTTACCCAAGCACAGGAATCCTTGCATCATCTGGTAAATACTGATATTTAAATCTACTTATGTTGCACTTTTTAAAAAAATTTGCTGATATATAATATTTTAGTTTCAGAGGATAACTTTTTCAAGTATGGTGTTAATTTGCTTGTGTAGGGAATTGTATGTACTCTGGAGCCTCACTTTAGGTCTCTCAGCTTCGCAGGATTAATATTCTCTTCTGACAAATGGAGTTAGCAATAATAGTAATCTTGGCATACCTCACCTGTAAATGAACATGTGGTATAAAAGCTAAACGGCCTTATTACTCCAAGTTCTTAACAGACAACAACCCTGTCTCTGACACCATCAGTCTTATTTTCAGCTTCAACAGTTTCCCTGCATTTCCAAGGCAACAGAAATTCCTGCTCAGAATTGTAGGTTTTTTAAGGTCTGTCACTCCATGGCTCTGAGATATTAGGGTTTGAAAAACCTCCTGTAGTGCTTAGACAGATTTTACAGCAAGTCTAGTCTAGTAGTCAGCTCATGATTCAAGGACAATGATTGAGGTGGAACATCTGCAAGGCAAGGTGTCAGAAATCCTTTATAAAGAAATCTTTAGCAAGTAGATGCAGAGAGGCACATCTGCATCTCTAACCCAACACGCTATGGTGGGTTTGAGGCTCAGTACTACCTACAGGAGCAGTCAAGTGTGACACCTGTAGTAAGAGTTAAGCACTTCTTTCCAAGCTTTTCTATAATGGCACTATGATAACATATCATTTTATATACAGAAAAAAGAACAGCCACTCACTGAATCATATGCTCAAGAGGCATGTGAATTACTTGAGCTGTGTCCTGCCTGCCAGAAGAATGGCAACCTGACACTTTCAGAAAGAGCAACTTATGCAAAACATCCTATTCAAAGGGTTACTGCAAGTACAATGAGACTGGAGATCATTTGGCTTCGGTTGCTTATCATTTAGCCACTAATGTGAAGTATGTCAGCATGTTGTCACCTGGCATTTGATGCAGAGGAGCAAATAAAAATAATGGTTACAATAGAATAAAGAGCATTTCAGAACAAACAGTTCTACTGTCAATTTACATAATGCAGGCACAGCAAGGACTGTGTGTTCAATGAGAACAATGTCTCTTTCGGGGTCTTTTGAGTATCTGAAGTCCACTGAATAAAATGTAATCTTTCCCTTTTTAGGTCTTTTTTTAGTATAAGTTCAAGCTTTGAGTGGAGAAAAAAGGAGACATTACACAGTCATAGAAATGTAGTGCAGACATATCTGGTAAATCAGTGGATAAACAATACTTGAAGAACTACAAATATTAAACAATGAGCCCAAATTTTGGCACATGCTGGGTAAACCTGCTTGCTCTTCATATCTCAGAAAAAAATGTATGGTTCTGGACAAGCAAACTGGCCAAATAAGACCATTTTATATCTATGGAAACTCTGAGTGTTGTGGGTGGGGTTGACGTCCATTTTTGACACTGACAACTGCAGACTTCACCGTCTGATGAACAATCAAGATGGTCTTTTTTTCTAGCCAGTGGACAGAAATGAGCACATCCAGAATCATGACAGGGTGACCCATCTCTCCAGGGTTGAATACTTACTCTACACATGCAGGTTACAATGACTGCTTCAGGTGTAGAAATCAATCACATAAATGGAACTTCCTAGCAATACACAAAGAGCCTAACACCACAAATTTCTACATCCAAACCAAATATGTACATGTAAAGATTGATTATTTTTACTAAAAAACCTCTGCATTCTTCTTTAAAATCTGAGATCTTTTACTAGATGTTTTTAAATTAAAATTCCAGACATAGAATCCTTATGTAATGCTTCTTTATATGAGGATGCATTAGACATAAATTTCTCATGAAAGGAATCACTGTAGGCAGCCATTTTATTTATTTCCAACTTCAGGCATGATGCTATGATGCCTACAGGCAAGCTACACGGATTTATCAGATGCAATTTTCAAGATGAAATTGCAAAAATAGTCGACTAAATGTACAGTCTCATTTGAAGCCGTGGTAGGTACCCAAAGCTACTATTGGTATTAATAGTTGTTAGAGTTGCTTCATATGTTTATCTGGCTCACTTTCCTATCAGTGTTGATCTTCCAGAGCCACCACCAAAAGAATTAGTGAATTTGGGTTGTGTTTATCTTCTGGTGTATAGCTAATGAAAACTTGAAGAGACCACATTTCAGGTGATGGGTAAAAATTTTCTTTTTCTTCCTTGGAACTTAGAAAATATTTAGAGCAGTAAGAATTTTATTGTGGCGTTCCAAGTGACAGTTGAAGGATGTAAGAATTTTGGTTGAATGAGATTCTTTATGGCCATACACATGCAGGTCTTATGGTTTTGCATCTCTTCTGAGAAGTACAGGCGTGGCAGCAGAAGAACATAGGTACATCTTTAAAAGCTCCAAAACATGACAGCAGTCATTGCAATCTGAAATGAAAGCAACAGTAAATTAACACATCTAGTAGCTGCTTTGTGTAATATCAGTTATATTATTCCAGGTAAGAGGAGTAAAATGCTCATTACAGAAATTGGGGGAGTGCTTGAATTCTGTGATACAATGGACTGATGAAAGAAATGTATTAGGAAGGATTTTTTTTTTCTTCAAGCTGTTTATATTTGAAATTCAAGCCCATTGATTATTGCTTCTAACTCCCAGTTCATAATCTGTGCCAACTTTTGCATTCACAATTTTAATGTGGGTAAAGCGTCACATGCAATAGCTTCCAGTGGATCATTTGAAAACTAACCTTTTAAAAGTATCACTTTCTTAGCCTTCAGCAGAACCACATCATTCCCTCCATCTTTAAGCAGAAATTTGTAATCTACGTAAAAACTATTTTAGTCATCAAATTCTGCTTTTTTTTTCTAGCAATATACTACCACCAATAAGAGCTATTTATTCAAAGAGCTATTTTTTTTATGTCAGAGGCAAAATTCTATTTACTACTGAAAATATAGCCATGACTATTTTACCACATAGATTTTGCATTTTCAGCTCCAGTTCAGAAATTATAAATGAGACATGTCACCTTTTTCCCCCTCCCATTTAATAAAAAGTTACAGTTTGGTTCAAAAGTGTCATTTTAATATTTCCACCCACTCTTGTTTAGTTTGGCTGCTATGGAAAAAGGAAAAGGTGTTGTGCATTCCTAAATATGCACTGGTGAGCAGATGGACTCTAGCTAAAAAATTCTGGGTGAGAGAAATCAGAAGTGTTTCATTTCCATGTCTGCTCAATTGGCAATGCAAACTCTGGTTCTGCTCAGACATGCAGGTTCCAAGAAGCATGGAATGGGAGAATGGAGATCTCAGAAGTTTTTGTGAAGTTTTAGAAACGCAGTGAAAAATATGATGTGAAAAAGGGAAAGTGTGGGAAAAAAAAAAAAGAAGCAGAAAGCAAAATCTCAAATGCATAATTTTGCAATTAGAAAATCTGACTGCACATGTAAACTCACTGCCTGCTTACTATCAGTATACTCCTAAATTGCAAAAAAAAAATAAAAAAGCTATCAAGATAATAAAATGGTCCTTTAGACCTGAAAACCGGTCTAAAGCTGACACTGTGTTTCAGTATATTTAAGCAATTCTATTCCTTGTGTGTCATTTCTTCCTCCCCACACACCATCTTCCTTGCAAGATGTTCTTAGCTTGGTAATTGGCAGCAGAGTAATAAAAGACTTTGATAATTATTTGCAGTAGATCATTGCCTAAAGATCAGATTCTGATTGTGCTCAGTATGTAGACACAAAACAGAGAGGCAATCAATGACTAAACCAACCTGTTGGGTTAAGGGATGGTGCAGTCTGTATAGAGCAGGAAGTATATGCAAAACCTTTGCCTTCCCCAGCAGGGAAACACTACCCTGGGCCCCTGGAAAAATAAGGTCAGCCATAAACATTACCCAGGAGCAACACACAAAGGTACTGAATCTAAGCCAGAAAGCCATCGATTTTGTTCTATCCCTATTCCTTCACCTACTATCTTCACCACTACATGCATAAAAAAGGTATTTTGTTTCCTGAGCTTGGTTTCAGAAGGCCAAATTGCTAGTGAATGAAGAGGACACAACATTTTTCCTCCCCTTACTCAAACATTTCATGAATCAGAGATGAAGTTGGTCCCTCTGTGGTTGAGACTATGGGCCCTGATGAGTTCACATCTTCAGATAATATTGGTTACATGGAACTGGTTAGGGAGAACAGAGAAGGAAAATTTCACGACTCAGAACTGAATTTGTGGAAGCCAAGAGTGAACTGACAGGGCCGCAGTTGTCTCATCGTTGCTGCCCAGTTGGCTCCCAGCAGGAGCCATGCAGACCAGCCCTGTGCTGCCATGAGGCCTGTAGGAACTAGTCAAAAGTATTTCCTAAATTTATGGATCAAAGCAGACAACATTATCAAGCAGTGTTTTTTATTAGAGAATTTGAGGAGAAAAAATGTAGGCCTAACTTTGATCACAGGAAATTAAAGTCACATGCTAGGTAACACATGTCATTTGCCTTCTCCTAGATGCATGTTCACAACCTGAGATAAACGCTTCTCTTCATACCTCCTTTATTGTTAGATAATATAGATTTCCCATCTTAAAAATATTGCTATCAAGTATCTCATAACACCTGTGCCAAAGAAACCTGTTAGTGTGATTTACTTTGACAGGAGACGATGGGTATTTTATTGTTTGACCCCTTCTCCTCTGACAATGTAGGTTTGGGGTTTTTTTCATAGGAGCTGTTTTATTTAATCTTACAGCAGCTGATATTGAATCTTCACATCATTTTTTCCCTAGCCAAGGTATGCTCTTACAGTAAATAGTACAATGAAAATCCAGGGTTTCACAGAAAGGCACCCACTCAAGCAGCTCTGCACTCTGATATCTCAGCAAAAATGTCTCTAAAAATGTATACATTGCAAGCAGTTCAAGGAAATGTCTTTTTCTTTAACATGTTAAGTAATTATGGATTCCCATAATTAAACCAATTCAGTTTATTGAACGACATTCAAATGGGTTAAAATGGGACTTAAAAGCCCAGTGTTGCAACTACTGAGTAACTGTCATGGTTACCATGCAGAGAATCAGGCATATCAGAGGGCTCAAGAATTTTTGGTTATTTAATAACGAAGTTAGCACAGTACATTTGCAAGGGGGGAGGGAGGGCAATAACCATCACCTTGCTCTTTACCTCATAAGCATGAATTACTGCAGTGAGCTAAAAGTTTAACCATACAAGGTTGAACCATGCAATTGTCACCATGAGAGTTTCTTGGAATCAGGCACAGAACTTTTAACACTCATTCATTAGCAGAATTAACACATACATCCAGAGGAATGGAGACCAAGCCCAGTGTCAGTGCTTGATTGAAATGCACAATTGATGTTTCATTTGTAACCTTTACTTAAATATGAGACTTCTAGGCTGATAAATCTAGGAATCTCCATCAAGCTGACTGCCTTCTTCCCAATATTTTGAACCCATACCAAAGGCTTAGAAACCTGGCAGCTTATACAACATACATGTGAATGCCAAAGCCAGAGTCCTGAAACAGTGACTCTCTCTGAAAGTAGCAAGAACTGCTTGTGTATGAAGGAAATCTAAATGATCATCAGTTACACTTAAATAAGCTTTCAGGAAATAGGTGATTTCAAAGCTTTTCATCAAAAATCAAGTCAAGGCAGCCTGCATTAATCACTGAGGCAAATTATCTGCTATGCCCCAGAGACTGCACTCAGCATCATCTCAGCCAATGTGACAAAAGAAAGTTTTAAGATGGGATATAAAGTAGAACAACAAAGCATCTTTGTTCATTAATCTTTTTTCCCAAGCTGAAGAGATATCTAGGGACTGTTTCTTTGAAATCGAGTAAGTAGATGTGAGCAGCTATCAGAAGAGCTGACCCCTTGACACTGTAAAACAGGTAGCAAGAGAAGAGATAAGCCAAGTAGGCTCCCTACAGTGTTGGTTTATTATTTGTTTGAGTGCTTGCAACCATTTTTTCAGTCTATTAGAGAAGAAATGTAAAAAAAATGTTGGGACAGATTAAAAACAAGAAATGAAGAGGGTTATACTGGGAGTAATATTCTGACTTCTAGTAGTATTCCAACGTTTTGCACTGTAATGGAGAAGCATTTCCTAGATTAATCCTTTTTTTACTGGTTAAACCTGATGCAGTTGCCACAGTCCAAGGGTTTTGAAGAAAACTTTGTGTATTGGATCGTGTTCTTCCTCTTAATACCATTTCTTTAATGAACAAAGTGAAGGTGGAAAAAAACCCCAAAACAATAAATAGCTCAGAATATTCCCTGAGTAGATTCCCCCATATTCATAATCTGATACACACAGACCTGTCAAGTGAAGGTTCAGCTGCTACCTGCTTTCTGCTGGACTTCTTGTCACAGTTTTAATCATGTCTTGTGTTCAATCTGAATTAATTTAGGATCCTCAGCTTTCAGAGTTTCAGCTCAACAAAAAACATTAATAAATGGAATAATTAAATCCAACACAGAGTAGATCAATCAAATCCCCATCTTGGGAGCTACTTAAGCACTACTGTGACACTTTGTCTTTTTCTCATGGGTCAAAAAGTCAGCAGCCTGCAACTATGGTAGTAATCAAGAAAAAAAATAGTCAAAAACCCAGTCAAAGTGACAAGACAGATGCTGCAATTTTGTTTACAAACAGAAAGTGTTGAACTCTGCTCTGTAGCCACTTGTGGTGGGGAAAGGCTAGTTTTAGTTAATTAATATGTTCTCTGGTTGTGATTCAGCTGATCTCTGAGGAGACAGTTTCATAAAGAAGAAAAACAATGTGTGCCTGTTGATTAAATCCCTTTATACAAGGGAACAGATTGTAGGAAAGTGGACATGTTTCAGAGCAGAGGAAAGATCCCTCTCCCTGCTTCCACACTCCCTGTCCTCTCATCTCATATACAGCAGTCCTCAGATGCAGACAACCAGAACAATTTACACGATCTTGGTCAAAATGTAACATGCCAGTGTTGTCCCTGCCTTGTTTCATTTGCTCATGTAAATATAGTCTGAAAGAGTCAGAATTCATTGTTTCTGGCTGGAAATATCTTGGAGTGCCAAGGCAGTGACATACAAACTGCACCTGACCTTGCTGCAGTTGCAGCATCCTGCAAAACAACCTGCTTGGGCTGTTTGCTGCTTGCCTGGGGCAAAAACATGCTGGGGTAGAGATGATATAATGGCTGGTGCTGCTCCTTAGCCACCCATTTCCTTTGGCTCTGGAGTGATGATACACCCTTTAGACACTGGAGTAATTTAATATCATTTTTTACCTCCAACACTCAGGTTTGATTGTAAGATGCAAACTCTTTGCTGACAAATTGAAATATGTTAAAAACACAAAACCATTTTGAAAGCCGTTTCAGACCTCCCAGTTGGCCTTACCTGAATATCCAAAGCCAAGTTTGGTAAACAGGAAATTAGGGATATTCTTGCCTCTTTAAAGGATCATGCACATCTAAAGCAAATTCAAATTCAAAATACAATACTGTAGAAAACAAGATCTGGAATAGATATCCTTACTATTATGCTTTATTTTTTATTTGCTTCTTAGACCAAGATATTAGACCTTGACAAGTAAATTATTTTTGTATTATTTCCAGGCCTAATATGTACTTGTTTATGGAAGATAAAGTTACTAAAGATGCCCTTAACACTTGAGAAAATACTGAAGATTTGTCTTCATTTTAAGGATTCTGTGGCATCCTCACAAATACATCCCTGTTATTTCGCATTCCCTCCACAAAAGATACTATAACAGAGCAGCTCTACCTTTACAGCTCTAGAAAGGCAGCTGAAAATAGTTCCTCCTGGATCCCATCAGTGTCACTGTTGGTGTCCCTCAGAGGAGGTCTCTGCGAAAGAGTGCAAAGTATGCAGCCCTCTGGGGCCAGCACATGTGTTTCCATTGTATTATTTGTTCCTGCTGGCCCAGGCTAAAAAAAAAAAAAAAAAGAGAAACATTTTAAGTCATAAACATTAAAAAATTGGAAAATGGTGTGCCAAACTGTCTTGAAATGTATGTTTGACCAAATTTTACTGGAACCTGTAGAGTACTGGATACCAATGGGAACAGAATTTATCTTCAGATATGATGGGAATAATTTTTTTAAACTTCTGGAATTTCTCCTGCTCTGCTCCAACTGCCATGAGGGCAATTTTTGCTATATAATCTTTTTAAAGGTGAAAAATGGAACTCGTATTGAAGACTTGTTTGAAAACCTCAGTGCATATTTTTAGTGGTTTCTGTTTATATATATATAGATACATTTTGAATAAAAAAAATTTAAAAATGAATATTTTCCTCCACGAATTTATTCAAAATCTAATCCTAAAGCTGGATAATTTTACTGAAAACTTATCTGTCTACCTCAGTAATTAACAAATATTCCTTAATTCTTCTGAAAGAGTTTAGGAAACTGTGAAAGCTTAACAATATCCCTAGTTGAAGAACCATACTTAAATTGTTAGACAAGCCCAGACTTTGTCATCATCCTATTTTTACTAACTCCAATTGGTAACACGGTTTCATTGTACAACAAGGTGCTGTACAGAATAGGTTAGTGTGTTTGCTTTGGAAATGGGATCCCTGGGAGAAGCAGCCTCACCCCAATAAGTTTTCACTCATTCTGAAGTCAGGTGCCCTAAGAGCAGATCACAAGGCACCACAGCACGGTTCATCACTTTTCCTGTTGAAATTTTGAGCATCAGTCTTCAGAGGAAAAAAGCAAGACAGTGGGCCCAGATGGATCTGATTTATTATTTTTTATTATTCATAAAGAAATTCCCTAGTCTAAATTATAAAAATAAGAAAGAGTCTAGATCCCCAGATATTAGATTCCTGCCATATATGTTACTTTTATTCTATATGTCAGTGACAAGTCAGTTACTTGTTATAACCTGATGGTTAGACAGTCAAACTAGAATCAAGACCTTTCATTTTTCAGATGTCTTTCCCTGCTTTTGCTTTGGAAGATGTTGCTCTGACAAGTGCCCATCCTTAGACAGTGATAGAGTCTCCACTTGGCTTGAGTAGATTCATCACATATTTGGTAATTTATTCTATAGACTTTACTGTCCATTATAAGAAAGAGACATTTTTAAAGAATCACTTATTATAAGATAAAGAGAACTTACCAGTCCTTCTTTTCAGCCTAATAATTTATAATCTTCATAGTTAAAAATCTATTTACACATTATTTCTGATCTGAAATGGTCTTTGCCTTCTAGTTGGTGGCTTTTTGCTATGCTGTCTCCACACAAAAAATAGTCCTTAAATCAGCTGATGGCACAGTGAGGTACAAATATCAGACAATTTTGATTACCATCCTTGTTCCTTAACTGCACAGCTGTGGGTTCCCTATGAGAAAATACAAGAAATGGGTCTTTCATTAAACATCTTATATTAGATGAGAATGTACCATGTGTATTAAAAATGGCTGTGACAAGCTATATTATGGATGTGCTGCCTTATGTCACATCAAAGCTCCCATAAAACTAGTCTGTCATCTTGTAAATAACAAAAGATTTCTTATTAAAAAAAAAAAAAAAAAAGAACAGAGGCAAGACATTATTTCATATTCTCCCTGTCAATTTGGATAGTCTGCTTAAGTGCTGCCTTTTAAAAATAAAATATAAGGCTGCAAGAAATGAGCATTTTATGCATATTATTATCATATTTATTTTTATATTCAGCTACTCCTACAGTATAACTCAGTGTGGTAAATAGTTCATGCTAATTACTTAAAAATCCATTAAATTTTAAGTCTCATAGCAGATGCAAACACCATTTCAAATGTTCTCATTGTGTTGCCTACATAATTCATGAACTCTTATTAGAATGCAGACTGAAAGCGGGCATTTGGTGTGTGAGCCTCACTCTTCAGAGTTTTGTGCATTCCTGGAGGAGTGGGATACACACCTACAGAGCTTCAATACCAAAACCTGTTCAGCACTTATGCTGACCTGCATTAAAGAGTGCGAGGCTTGCTCGTGATCCACTGCTGCAGACTTTGGAGTGGCACCTGAGAGTGTGAATAGTCCAGGCAGTCCTTCCCAGAGCGAAGGCTGGGATGCCTGAAAAAATGGTGGGTGGGGATCTCAGGTTCCCAGTCCCCAACACCAAATCTATTATCTGTTTTTATTCATTGAGTTGTTTGGAGTCCATCTCTCTCTTGCTTCTCTTTAACTAGACCTATAAATAATGGGATTTCACAGTCATGTGGCAGCCCAACATGAGCAGAAAGAGAAGAGGATTGTCCTGACCCAGCCCCACCTCCACCACAACGTGAGTTCAGCCACCTTCCACCTAAAGATGGTGCCCTCATTAATGCAGCATTTGTCAGCTTTGGCTGTTGGTTCCAAATGGCATCATCTGCCCTGTGCTGTATCTGCAAGAGGTCTTGGATGCCCTCAGATATTTGAAATGGCACCAGACACCTCTGCTCAAGAAGCTGAATAACTTCCTACATTTATGAAATTTACCCATTACATGCACAAGTAGATATTTTGGGCTCTTTTTATAGATTAAGTCACAGGCTGATTAATCCTACCTGTGCTCCTTACCTGTGTAAGAGTGATATGTAGTGCCCTTTGGGAATTACTTCTCTCTCTATTCACTGTCAGACAAGTTTAGAGTAACTAGCTTTAGGCAATCAACATCTATGCTGCTAAAAGTAGGCAAGAGGCTTTAGGTAAACCCATTGTAGGAATTTGATAAAAATTCAGTGATCTATAAATAGTATCCCAAGTCCCAAAATAAAATTTTCTTGGTGTGGTTAAATACATTATTTTTACATTTTCACCTTCGTGTTCTCTGTCTTTAAAATATGTATAACAGGATTTCCATGGTTCTCCAAGATGTTCTGATACTAAAAGTATTAACAATTGTGAAGTACTATTTAACTGCAGAAATGGGAACTTGTAAGCACTTCAGATAGTCACTTCTCCAAGTACAGCTCTACTTACAGAACAGACCTCTGTACCCCACTTGGCTTTTCTGTAGCAAAGCCCCTCAGATCTGACAAACCAGTGGTTTTGCATTCTTATTCAAAACTCCATTTTCTGAGTTTAGTGTCTTGCAGGAAAACAGATACATGGTGGGCAAAGCACAGACATTCAGCATATTTCAGTGTTCTTTTTACATATTTTAAAAGTTTCCATATAGTACTTTGGCTATTGCTAACTTTTATACTTTAATTCCCTGTCTATCCTGTAATATTTTATCTATTTTATTCTCTGATCTTCTGCTTTGATAGGAGTAGGAAACCTTTGGGAGAATGATCTAACCTCTCTTGCTATTTTTCTTCTTTGTTTTTTCTCTCTAATATACTTGTTTAGTTGTATTCTTGTCATCCGATTTAATGTTTTGTGTATAAAAATATATTATTTTTGCTTTTCTTAGCAAAAAATCATGAGACCAGATTTGTTTTCAACTTTAACCCTTTGCTTTCATGAAGAAGGAGATTAAAACATTAACAAATATTCTTAATCCAGGTAGAAGAGGAAGTGGTTTAACTGAATATCTATCACCTTTTTCTTTCTACAGGCTTCATGAAAGCCCCATTATAAAAATACTTTAGGATCAGTTTCTTCACTCCCCTACTGCTTTCATCACATACAGTAGTGTCTTCCACAGCCCTGGGGAGCTTGGGAAGAACAGCTGTAGGGAAGGAAAATGCATAAGAAGAGCTTGAAATCCTATAACCATAGCTAAGAAAGGGAAGCTTTGCTGGACTTCCTCTTTGTCAAACCCCAGCCCAGGTTACATCTGCACTGACAAGGGCTGATCTCATTGGCACTTAGTCCAGTTGTGTATGTCCTGCATAGTTCTAAGTCCTTGATGTGTTCTTGAGTATTTTAGCCAAAAAATATAAAATATTTTTTCATCACTTGGGTGTCTCATTCTTGAATCTGAATGTATATAATTTTTCTTCCTCTGGTCCAGTTTTATATGATAACAGTGCTAGAAATTCAATTACCTCCTTCAGAAATAATTTGAAAATCATATTAGCTCTCATAATTCTAAAATTTCCTTATATGCAGTCACCTTTTCTGTTCTGTGTATTTTATCTTTTATTTCACACTTCCTTTCTACCAATCTTGTTTTCACTCTTCAAATACAAGTGTATTTAAAGAACTCATACAGTGCATTTCTCTGTGCATCATATGCCTGGGACTAATAGACGTCTCGATAGAGGTGTTTCTCAAATGATATATAGCGGATTATTTCTGTTTTGCTGATGACTATGGCCTGAAATAAGATATTGACTATAAAGTTTTAAGTGTTGAATTATTTTTATACTATATAACTTCTTTCCTTAGATAACTATTGAATAATCAGAGAGGTTTTGCTGTTCATCAGTCTAAAGTGTCCCATCTTCACAGAAGATATTAATCACTTTGGAAAAAAACATGGTTTGGGATTCAAGACATTTTGTAAGTCCTTTAGATCCAAAGACTCTTGGTGAATCGCAAAGATAATGTCACATTAGTTTATTAAACATACAAACTATTTCAGGTTTTATTGCTTTTCTCCAAACATAATTTTTCAGATTCTGAAGCAGGGCCTAAGTAGCTCCCACCTGCTTTAGAACTGGCTTGATCATGAATCTTCACTTCTCCAAGGAACAACATTCTCGCCTTAACTGCCCACGCCTTCCCCTGTACTTAGGTCTGTGCTGCAAAGGTACATTACAACATTTTTAAAACTTTAAGATTGAGAATTTTCACAAATAAACTTGTTACAGAAGTGCCAGGTCACATTCTCCAAGTCATAGTTGGATAATGGATACAGATTTTTAAATAGATTATGTCTTGTTGAAACTCAGATTTTCAATCTGTGTTTAAATTAAGCTCAATAAGGTTGATAAATTTAAAATCTTTCACAAAGATGATTGAAGTCTACTGGAGTTTCTTGACCTTTATTTGTTGAACAAAGACTTGAAATAGTAAAAGAGAGGAGGAAAATATGTTTGATGAAATAATGTTTAATAAAATGTTATCTTTTTTGCATTTTCAGTGGTTAGTTTGCATCTACTAATAAGCTTTTTTCTGAGGACTCAGAAAATATTTTTTCCTTCTGAGATCATATCACACTTCAGATATATTCTAGAGTAAATATTTTATTATGTTTAATCTGTCAAAATAGAATGTATTGCTGTCATTCCTGTTCATCCTGCACACTGGTTTGTCCTTTCTCTCACTACATTTATATTGGAGTAAACGATTTACATTGCTCTCTGCTTTATTACACTGTAGAGAAGAGTATCATGAGAACATACATTGCAATAAGACAAAATTGTTCTCCATTTATAGAGCTACCATTGTACTATTGCTGTGAGAATCTCTGTGAAAATGACAGATTTTAGTGTCTGCATTACTTTGTCTACTATGGTGATTTAAGCTATCAGCCAAAGTTATTCTTTTGAAACTTCAGAGTCTATGTATTTGATCTTATGTCAGATTTGTCTAATTAATTATAACAATATTACTTTTCTCTGTTGTAATCACATGTGTAGCTGATCACTAGCAGTCAATAGAGTGTTTTCTTATACTCAGAATTATCTGAAAAAGAGACTCTGAAGTTTGAAAAAAAAATACACTTTTAATTGCAGGTATAACATCAATTATGAGCATTTAAATAAGTTATTACTTAAAAAACATACCCAGAACCAGTGGTTCTGCAGTGTTTTAGGGGAAATACTTATTCATGTTCTAAAGCACTGTATCAAACATTACATGCTGAGTTAAAAAAAAGACAACACCATGGACTTCAGTACTGGTGGGAATGTATAGCTGAAACAAGGAGCATGACCAAAGTAAATAGAAAAGGTGTTCAATGTTTGTAGTTAATCCTTAGTTTATATAGTTTCACACAATATATATCTGTGCACATGTATTTGGATTACAATACAATTTAGATAACAAAATATTATGGCAAATCAAAAATGTAATTTTCTCAATTTCAGCCACAAAATTGTGAACTTCCTCATCTCTGTCCTTACAGAATGGAGATATCTATCATTTCATGTGGGTACGATTTTTTATTTTACCTATCTTTCATTTTATATTGCCAATTGCTGTTGTTGCTACATTATAATCTGTAGCACATTTAGGATATCTAATATATGAAACATTATAATGTGTCATCTTTACTGTGCTACCAGTATTCATGCCTAGCTAATGCAATATGAACATTTTGCAAAGAATGAGTTCTACTGCAAAAATAGCAATACAAAATTTACAGATTTTAACAACTGTTCCAGGACAACATTCAGTAATGTAACAAGGCATATCCAGGCCATGAAAAAAAAATGAATGAAAAGAGAAGTAGCATGTTCAGGAACGGTGATATGGAAAACATAATGAATTAGACACTGTGATTGTTTAAACATTACATGCTATTAGTGGAGTGAAGTGGTCAAACTTGCTGATTATGCAAAACCATGAGGGGTGACTCATATTCCAGAGGGTCATACTGCCCTCAGCAGCCATGCAGCAGCATAGGTTTCCCAAAGAGGTTATGGAGCCATCCTCCTCCTCAGCATTTGAAAGTTTCCTGAGCTCTGGGTGGCCCTGCTCGAGCAGGAGAGTTGGACTCAGGTACTCCCCAGCCTCAGCCATTCTGTCATTCTGTGATCTCTTTCCAAAACTGTTCTCTACTTTTTCTCCTCAGTAAAAAATAAATTATACAATGGCTACAAATTAGGCCTAAAATCAAAATAATTTAAACTTTGTGTATATGAAAGTCTTGTGCAGTAACTAGACTATCTTCCTAAAACTGATATTCAAATGGTTATTCCCCTATTCAAGCAGAGCTGCTTAGTTTCTGCTCTGCTGTTTGTGTCTAGCACCAAAAAGTAACAAAAAGACAATTTCATACTTTTCCCACTTTAAAAGATTAAACCTTTCAAAAGGGCATACTCTGCTTAGAATTCTAAAGAAAAAAATAAAGAAAGCTGAGAAAGTATTCTACATAAACTCCATGTGAAATGAAACATGTTGGTTAGTAGAAACAGTACCTTTCATTATCCAATTTATTTTCAGTCTTCTGAAAGCATCAAACCCAAGATATTTTTGCTTCTCTTCAAGACAAACTACCAGTCCCCTATATTTCTTTTATTTGACAAATAAGTAAAGCAAAGTAAAGCAAAGTAAAAAGTACATTTGATCAGATTTTAGTATTACCAAAATAAAAGTTGTATATATTTTTAGAATAGACTCAAGTACTGCACAATAACTGAAGCTGTGTAAAAAATTTTAAAAAACAGAAAATAACCCACTGAAAACTTATGTTTTATCTTCCTTCCAATTTCCTAAAATCAACAGTTTTTCATATTTGTGCCAAACTACTTCTTTACTGGTCAACCCTCACCTGCAGTGAATGGATTGATTTACATAAAATTGATCATATTTGGTCATTTAAAAACTGAACTGAGAGCATCACCTTTCTGTTTTGTATCCCTTCACTTTTTATTTGCAGTCAGGCTGGGATCTCACCCTTCACTCTTGAGGGACAATTCATCCCATCTGCCACTGGTTCTGTAGAACAGGACACACGAGACAGATAAAAAATCCCAATAGTGCTGATTTTTCTTCTTTGGCTGTACATGGCACCTCCTGTAACTTTTTCAGGTACAGATATACTGAAGATATTTAGAGATAGTGGAGATTAATCCCACTGATATAGGTAGGTGGGATGTATTCACCTGTAATGTACAAAAAATATGTGGGCTTCATAGCTGTAGCAAATACACTGCAGTTTCTTAAAATATCCTTTGAGGATACTAAAAATATCTGTAATCATACCAAGAATGATTGTATCACAGCCAGACAAAATCAAGTAAGAAAAAAAGTACAATTTTTCTGACAACTTTATGGAATATTATGGCTTTTTAAAAGCAGCAGCAGAACCTTTTTCAGCAAGTTTTTAACCCATGATGCATCCATCTATCATTTAATAATGGTTTCATTTATTTTATAAGATTGGGTTTAGGTGAGTGTTTATCCACGCCAGTCAAAGCAATCCTATTGTGGCAAGATGCACGTTATTTGCACAAGATTAGCACCTGCTGATACATCTTTATATTCTAAAATGGAAAACCCACATGTGTAATTTTAAAAACAGTCATGTAGCTTTTGTTTTGCCTCTCTTAGTGTAAATTATTCTGTCTCAATCACCTTTGGGAAAAAAAAAAAAAGTCTGCATTATTTTCAATTTATCACTTTTTCTTAAAATTTTTCTATTATCCAGAGGCAATTAGTGATTCTCAGTGGGTCTGAGCAGGTATAATAAAAATAAAAAAAAAAAACATACTGCCAAATGATGGAATACCTATAGATTAATTACAAGCAGCAAAACTGAGAAAGCAAGTTTATAGTTTGGTATAAACTGCCAAAGAATCCATAACTTTGATGGAACTCTGTGCCCTTAGACTGGTAGAGGATGCAGCAACTAGAGGTATTTGCTTCATGTAAGACTGCACAAACTTTATTTTTATCCTTCATCAACATTGGCTTGGTGTTTTCTCTAGGTGAGTATCCAAAATGTAGTACTAAATTCCCTTAGCACTGCAGATTTTCATCCATTCTGAAAATCAGGTCACTGTAAGGGGTTCTGCAGGTTTATTTCTTTAGAGTCCTGGAGTCTGTTTCCTCCAGAGGTACTTGCCTTTTTAGATGCCTACCTACCCCTTAAACCATGTCCTAAAGACTTCATCTTGTACAACAGTGTTAGATTGATAATGCTGAAAATGTTCCTGCAAAATGCTAGAGGACAATCAACATGGCACACTTCCAGCATTAAATTCCATATAGATGCCTTTAATTAATTCATCAATCAATGGTGGGAAAATCTGGTCCTGTTACCTTGATTCTTGGATTCTAATCAAAGGCTAATTAGCATTAGAAAGATCAACAAGCTCTCTAGAATATACACCTAGAGTCATCCTCCTGGGTGTAAGGAGAAGGAAATGCTGATAAAGCTATTTAGTTGACTGGTGCTGGTGCTTTAATATTTGTCTCTGCTTGGAAACCTTGTTTATTCAAGTTGGAGAAGAGAGGAATAATAGAGAAAAAAAGTAGAGGAATAAAGGAGTTGTAGGCAGGCTTAACTCATTGAGTTCTAAAAGGAAAGACACTTTCATTGGCTTTAGGGATTGAATCAGGTTTAGATCTAATGTAAAGATTTGGTCAAATGTGAATTTCATTTGAAAACTTTTTTCTGCACCATAGTTGAAATCCATCCTTCGTCTATTTTCTACACATTTTCCAGAAGATTCCTTTCATACCCACCTCAATAGGATGGAAGATAAGTCATTTTTCATGTGGTTGTCTCATGAGACTAGTCATTCCTGGAAATGTTTTTATTGAGGGTAGTTCACATATAGCTAGCTAATTTTATGCAGTTATGAACTGTATAACTTTGTCAAGCTTCAGATCAAGATGTATTGCCCACTCATCAAGTGGATCTAAGGGCGGAGAGCTGCAAATGCAAAGCTTACAAGGATTTCAAAGTTCTACTGAAATAAATACTAGAAATAAAGCCCAGATCAGTCATCAAAAAGGATTAAGACCTGTAATTAAATACGATGTATTCTTGATTCCATCTTCTAAAATCTGCATTAGTTGGATTAAAAAGAAGATGAGAAAAAGTTGTGTTTAATACACGCCATGTGCAAAATATGTGAACATACAAAATTCTAGGCATAACCTGAATGTCCATCAGCTCCATCTACTGTCATGTTAGCATTTCAATACAAGTGCATTTTATTCACTGGTGACTATCAGGCAGTGTTACAACCTTCCCTGCACTTCAGTGGATGGTTATTTTCTCAGATTATTTTTTTTTAAGTGATGAGTTTGTTAAGTGAAGAATATAACGCACTGAAAGATCAATAAGTTTTGGTGAAATTGAACCACTGATTTATTATCAGACACCACAGAAATCCCAGGATCTATAGACACATTATAAATTCACATATGTAAAGCTGAACTCTCAGAATACTATGTTTGCTGATGTAATTATTGATACAATCCTGTGGGATAATGTCATACATCAGCTCAATGGTCCTGCCAGGTTACAAATCCTGAATAATGTCCAGAAATGGGGGGCAGGGGGAAGGCATAAAAATGTATGGCTTGGGAGTTTAATTAGAAGAAGAAAGAACCTGAACCTAGAACCTGAACCAAGAACTGAACCTAGACAGCGTGCTGAGGCTTTTGAGCTAAAGGAACAAAGATATCTTTCTGGTACTTTTTCAGATTATTTTGATCAAGTAAAAAGGAAAGGTTCACAATACAGTATGCAATTAACATTAGGAAGTTTGCCCTGAATTTTAGTTTGGGTCCTCTAATACAAAGCTGGCATGCAATCGCTACTAAATACGTTTGCCATCTTTACAAGAAGGAATCATATCAACCTATCTGCTGATGGCAGATGGGATGGTGAATAAATAGTAAGAGCTGTCTCAATTTCCTATATTAAATACTTGGTGTAAATCAGAACATTGCCAATGATTTCAGCTATCAAGACCTTACCTTTCTCTCCCTGCATGTTGCCAAGATACAATACATATTACAAAATCCTTGAGTAGGGAAAATACTTAAAGAAGAAATAAAAAACTATGTGAGCTGGAGAGGCTGTGGGATTGATTTGCCCTGGAAATGAAATAAGCCTTTTATTTCTGAATATATGTTTGCACCATAGCAAACATGCAATGCTAATCAGATGTCACTTGTCTCTTGACTCTTAAGGAATAAAACAAAACAATGGCAATACAATAAAAGGATCTCAGAGAAAAAGACATATAATAAGAATTGCAAAATAATAATAATAGAGCCTTACATAATCCAAGAGAAAATTTCAATGCCAAAAGATAAAATTTGTATTGTTATGATATTGATTATGCAGATGATTTATTAATGTGAAGCAGAAAAAATCCCTCAGGTAAAAAGCAGGTTTCTTTTTATGTTCAACATGAATTCAAAATTATATGTTTGTAAAGAAACTCAATTTATCTTTTGTCACTGTTTGCAAGATGAAGCTAGTCCTTGTTTTTAATTAATCATTGATTTAACACCAGAAAGTTTGGAATTTACTTAATGGGAGAGTGAGCTTCTTCATATTCACTATTCCCTGGGGCCAGGATGGGTTTGGAAGCTTTATAAGTATTTAGGTACTCCTGAATTAGTGCCTCATGCCACCTTTGAGCAGCTGTGCCTTTGCCAATACAAAAGTCTTTTGGGTTTAATACCAACAGCTTCTGCATAATCAGTGGCTCTGTGCTCGTCCTTCTTTGTGTCTCCTTGTGTTTGTATGAGGCCCAGAATGACGAATTGTAATGGTTTCCTTAAACAGACCTCATGGGCACTGCATCACAGATGGATGGCAAGCTTGTTCCTGGCCTGCTGGGAAACTCCCATCAAGTTTAGCTTTCTTTCTCTCCTTCTTTTCAATATACTGAAGATCTCATACATCAACTAACTGTTGGATCCCTTCAAACAATCCGTAATTCTTCACTTGAAAGTTCAGTTCCAAATAAGAACTTGTATTGTTTGGTGACCTTTTGTACAAGTGTTTCAGCAGCAATTAAATGTTCCTTTCCTTTTCTCCATGAGAAGACCCAGACTGTCTGCTTGCTTTTCAAGTGAAGAGAAAAACAGCGCTGTTAAGAGCAGCGACAGCAGCCTCCTTTTTCATTAGCAGCAACAGTAAGAAAAGTCAGAGAAGGCAAAGCAGCTGCTATAGCTGATACCAATGTGCCAATATTCCAGCAGGAGTATAATTTGATTTCCAACTGTGAAGTGACACATGCAGCACATAGCTGTAATTTTGATATTAGTGCATAAATAACACTGTGCTCAAACTCAACATTCATATTTTAACCTATTGCAAAGAACAGGAAGCCAATTTGCTCCTCGCACTTTACTGTTCCATGGTGTATAAGTTGTAAAGGCTTTTAACTACTAAATAGACCTAATCAATGAGTTTTGTTCCTCTGTGTAATCATTCTTGTTTGATTAAAAATAGCTAGGGGAAGCTGCAGAATTAACCCAGTTCCCTCATTCATTCTGTGTCTGCCATTTGTCACCTTGGCTTGTCCACACAGCTGTGCTAATTGAAAGGATGAACTAGAAATGATGAAAATCATCATATGCTATTTATTAAAATACCTTTTCAAGTGTTGTACTGGTGAATGTGGAGTTGGAATTAGGCACTTTCTTTCAATGAGAGGAGTATATTTAAAGCCTTCATGATGCCTACAAGGTGACCAAAAAAAGAAAAGAAAAATGCCTGATATTGTACAACAGGAGCACTGCAGCATGGCAGTTTCTCTACAGTCATCAGACCAAACAAAACCTGATGAAGAAACTTCAAGTTGTGTTGAATCATTAATTTCAATAAACATAAAATAAAACAAAACAAAATCCCCTCAAAAAAGAAACTGAAATCATACCATTGACTGGTGAATATCCTCCCAGCTTCTGAAGTAACTGCAGTGTAAGACTGTGCCTATTCCAGTTGATTTTCTTTCTTTTGATACCCCAGTCACATTAAAGTAACTGTGACTTTTATATACTTAGAATTGTTTCATCATCACTGCAGGAGGCTGTACAGCAAAGGAGATGGTGCCATGAAATGACAAGACGAAGGTGAAAAAGACTAAAGCCCATAAGAACTCAGCATCTTTAATTCTGATGTTCAGGTAAGAATTTACCTAAATATATAAACAATGTCTCAAGGACTGAGGTGCAAAAAAGCACTTCGAATCCAATTTTGAAAATGCATTTTTGAGCTACAGTAAGGCAAGAGAAGTTGTGTAATTTATATTGTTGTCCTAAAGTAAGGCACTTATAGGGAGTCTCCTCTACAGTCAGTGAGAGGAGAGAGGCATTGCCAGGGCATGATTTCTAAGTTTAACATAGGTTAGCTGAATCATTTCTTGTAGATGTCCCTTTCTACCCCTCAATTGTATGGACTATGTCAATATATTGATTAAATTCAGATGATATGACAGAAAGAAAAGGGCTGCAGAAACATAAACATTTTGATGGATAGGGAAGAAAATATACCTTGAGGTGAGGTGAGCTCACAGACTGCAAAAAGCAGCAGCACAGTAGACATGGAGGGAGGTGGGACCAGACAAGTTCTTCATGCAGAGGTAGTGTGGTGGATGTGAATTCAGTATTCCCTCACGAGGCTGCTGGAGGACGGGGATCATACAAACTAGCACGTTGTCCTCAACACACTCCAAACTTTGACCATTAACATTCTTGCGAAAGAAAAAGTGCACAGCTGCTACAGAAGAGATTGTCTGAATATACAGTATAAGTAGATAATACATACAAAGACAAAAAGAGGCTGAAATGCCACTTGAAAAGGATGCATTGTGCCACAATCCCAATTGAATCACCATCATACCCTTTTACAATCACATTTTCCCCTTGCTTTGCAGCATATTGGTAATTCACAAGACTATTATGCTACAAATAACCTATTCAAAACGAAACACACTGTACCCTGACCTTAATATAAATGTGATTCTTTTTATAAATGCAGTAGCACAGAAATAAGCAGGAAGATAAACAAAGTGAGATAAGAGGGGATTTTTTGTTTGTTTGGTTGGTTGTTTTTGTTTTGGTAAGACAGATGCACAGTATCTGGAGTCAGCTGAAGACAGCAGATTTTATGATTAGATTACATGAAAATTTTGTCTAGTAAAGAAGGAGATAAACTAAAAAAAAAATTGACAGAAATACATAAATCAATTAGCAAAAATTTTTTAAGAGGACTGTAACTTCAAGAGGTAGTATTGGTACTTATGGCTGGCTTTGAGGTAAAGAAAATGGTGGAAATGGTGGAAAAGAGTAATAGCAAGATCTACCTGAAGTACAGCTTACTGAGATTAAACCCTATGGGTTTTGAATAGCTCTATTATAAAAGGAAAAAAAAGAAATTATAAAGATACAGAAGAAAAAGAAATTTGAAAATCTCAATATGTGACAAAATATAATTATTGTTATTTTTTCATCCTTGCCTCATATGAATTGCTTTGACAGCTGAGTATTAACTCTTAATAGTCAGAAACCCTAAAATTTATACCCTTCGTAGCAAGTTTAAATCTCTAGACAGGAATTCAGCAGTGATTTTTTCTGTCACTCTCTTGGAAAAGAGGAGTTAATATTGTGCTATTCTCATTCCAGGGCCTGAGAAAAAAACAAGAAAACAAAATTGTGTGTTCTGAGCAGCACTTCAATCAATAGTGTAACCCAGTCTAATATCATCCTCCAGCTAATGTATATAAAATGTCTTAAACACAACAGAGTTACCTGGACTGCAAATCCTCTGGGTCAGACATAATTTTAAAATATGTGTTTATACAACATGAAGGATGTTATTGGTTTTTATATGTTTATAATTTGGATTTCTAGATATTAATACAATACAAATATAAAATAGATACAAAGGAAGGCCTTAATCTCACTTAAGATAACAACAGAAGAAGAAGAAATAAAAATTGATTCACAAAACCTTCCCAAAGAATGCTCTGAAATCAAAACAAGCCCTATGAAGTCAGTGATGAGGAAAGCATGTTTTAAAATGTATCAAGGAAAGCTAAGGCTTTTGGAAACTACGACACCTTGGCTCGCTTCTGCCATGAAAAGTACATGGACATTTTCTATCAATTGAAACCTATCTTATAAATATATATAAATA
>VZRZ01007152.1:426101-527563 GCA_013398175.1 Climacteris rufus | reverse complement strand
ATAAATATATATAAATATATACAAATAGGGAGAGTGAGATATGAAATATTCTGTTGTCTTGTAAGCATCTGTAGGTATTTTGCCTTGTGGTAGTTTTCACATTGCGGATCTAGCTGATATATATTTCAAACCATAAGACTACTAGAAAGTAAATTAAAGCTTGACATTATTCTTCAGTGACTCAGACATATTTTTACTTTCATTTACCAGTTGGATTATTTCCTTTAGAATGTTGCTCTCTTTCAGAGATATTGCTTTGGTCTGTTTATCACATTTATTCTATCTTTTCAAAAATAGCTCCTATGTAACTAGGTTAAAGAGCTAGGCTTTTCCCTCTTTTTTTTTTTTTTTAATCTCTAGTTGTTGTTGATGTTGTTATTCTTTCATAATTCCAGTAATTTATTGTTTGGGTTTTTTTGGGGTTTTTTTTTTGGTTTTGTTTTTTTGGGTTTTTTGTCCATAGAATGTAATTTCACTGCAGTATTTTTTAATGTGGGTGATAACTGTGTTTGTATCTATAATACCAGACTCATGAAAGACTTTTGCTGCTATTACTGTCAGAAAAGGGCCAAATAACATAATTCTCATATTTTCCAGCAGTCCAAAGATATAATCTTAGGAAATAATGTTTTCTTCCAATTTTTTTACCTTTGGGAAAGTTCAGTGGTGACTGCATAGAATAGAACAGATCTGCATCAAGTCTTATAGCTACTAAAACAGAGATTTGATGCTTTTGCAAACTTTGTGCTTAGAAATATGGTAAATATGACCTGCAATTCTTTACATGAATTGAGAACCTAGAAAACCTTTCTCCACAAAGAAATATTCTTTTTTTTCCCTCTGGAGTCCTGAACAATACCCTTAAATGATGTGAGTGCTTGTGTGACTGAAGCTAAACAGCATCTTCTGGTGTGTGGGATGGGGGCTGAAATAAATCTGAGGAGAACCCAGTGGGACCAACCTTTTTCTAGCCCTTTAAACCAAATCAGCATGTCATGTGCACAGATCCTTTTCTTCTGTGGGTTCAGCTTCATTCAATAAACATGGACAAGTGGAAGGACAAACGCCAACACCCATGAGGAGACACAGTCGTACTTGTGGTTAGGCCAGCAGAGGCCTAACCACATTTTTCATTTTAATGTGTACATTTCGTTCAATAACAGCAGAGTTCTTATACAAACTGGTGCTTGATCCATAAAACTTGGATTGCAGAAGATGCCCATAGGAAATTTTGATGCATTAGGATTGCATATTTAAGAATGTTGTAATTCTTATTAATGTTCCTGAAAAGTTCGGCTAGAGAGCTGACATGAAGTCTTTCTATGCTGGAACTTAACTTTATTGTTGTTCATTTCAAATCCCATCTGTTTCTATAATACTGCCTAATTTTGAAGCTGTAACATTCATCTTCAGTAAAACATAAATCAAAAAATTTCACCACTAAATCAAGTATTTGCACATATCTCTAATCCTAAACCACAAAACAATAATGATTAGTTATTTTCTCCCACCAGACACTTCATCTGAAAATACAAAAATTAATTAACTGCCAGTTCTGTGCTTGTTTTTCTACTAGTTTGTTGTATTCATTATTACTGTGTTTGTGTAGACAAGATTCTTATTCTATTCCCTTATTCATAGGAAAAGGGGGTGAGTAAAGTCATTGTTCCCATTTTTTCACCAAGCATAGTTAGTTGGAAAACCTTTTTCTCTGTATGAGTGGAAAAGCAGGGACTTCATGTCTTCTGTTCATTTGATAAATAAAGTTAATAAAAAAAGAGGTTTCCACAGAAGCGGTGTTGTCCCAGCAAGTTCCAGTTACGTGCCACTTTGAAAATCCAAAGGCAAGAAGGATTATGTAGCAGTTTAAGCATTGGTCAAAGACTTAGATTAGATTAGATTTTGTTCCCTTTCTTCAATAACTCTAGCAATGTTTAGAGATTGCCAAGGAGCCTGATGGATGCACTTCAGGCCCCTTGCAATGGGGCAGCTGTCAGGACCACCCCTTGAAGGTGCATTTACCCACCACTTCTCTCCCCAGCTGTACAAAGGCTGTTACTTGGAACAATAATCACTGGGGAAAAAAAAATATTTCAAAATCACACACCACTCACTAATATTCAGAAACTCTCTACCATAAGTTGGAGGTGAGGCAACATAATTGGTGCTTTCCCAAGGTGTGGGCAATGCTGCTTTCAAGCAGCACCAGGTAATTTAGTCCTCCGTGAATTAAGGTCCTGGGACTGACTTATCCGGGGCTGCTGCTGGATGGCTTTCTGTGTAAGAGGGCTTAAAGCTTCTGATGCCTCTTCCATGGCTCTGAGGAAATGATACCTGTCCTTCCACAATGTGTCTCTCTCAAGACTAAGAACATCATCCCAGAGCTATGTCTTGTGAGACTGGGATTTTACTTTGTCAACAAGCTAACATTGTTCCGAAGAACTAACAGCAATTCCATGAACTCGAAACATGACACCTTTTGATATATTCCCCATGTTTTGTCCAAGTCTGCAAGACTGAATATCAGATTTTAAGAATGTCAATATTCTTGCTTCCAATTTTCTAATGAACAACTTATGCATCATTATTTACATTCTGAATTTTACTGTGCTAAAAGTTAAAGAGCAAATTCTGATTTTTAAGCCTCTTTTTAGTAGGCACTTTATTATTTTGACATTGTTCTCCACAAGCTCACTAGATCACACAAGAGACACACGGTTGTCTTGTCCTTCCATGGACCACTGTCAGATTTTATATTTGTTAACCCACTATAGACGTGACATGGGTGATCACTGCCTTGGAAAACATTACCTTTTACTTAGATTTTCTCAAGAAAGTGAGAATAACGATTAAGTAGAAAAAAAATTTACAAACATAAAATATTCTCATTTCTCTTGTTGGACCAGTTTTTTGAGTCTTAAACTTGTTTCATTTATCTGATGAGTCTTAAGAGAGCTAAGAGCATTGCTAACAATTTTAACAGCTCTAACAATTACTGTAAATGTATTACTGTAAATGAATGACAGTTTTTTAAGGCTTTTCCATTTATAAAAATCTTGGCATATCCTTCAAATGTATTTTCCTTGTAGCACTTTAGAAATGATATATGAATACAACTAAACGATATCCTATTTTTTTTTCTTAATAGAAGAGGTCAAGACTTGCTTATGATAATAGTTTTTGCAGTACAACCAGATTGGTCAGAATGCTAGTTTTTATTTTATATAAATGGATTAAGATATTTAATACAGTCATAATATACGTTGCTTATGAGAAGTTTAGTCAAATGCTGCAGTATGTCAGGACCTACCACATTTCAGCCAGGTCCAAACTCAGTTTGTAACTTAAGAATTCATAGGAAAAAATGTCTGTGTGTGGTGGAGTGTGTGTTTAGGAGGTTTTAGTACATGATCTAGAGGATAAGGAAGCTGGATCTCTTTAGTTTGAAGGCAAGAAGTTTAAGAGGTAATCTAATCACTGCCTTGTACTACCTAAGTATGGACTGTAGAGAAAATGGCACCAAATTCTTTTCAGTGGTGAACAGTAGATGGACAAGTGATGAGCACCAGATGCATAAAGGGAAATTTAAATTACCCACAAGGGAAAAAAAATTCACAATGAGAGCTCTTAACCATTGGCATAATCAATGGTTCACTTTAAACTGACAGAAGACAGGTGTAGATTTGATATTAGGAAGATATTAGATTAGGTATTAGGAAGATTCTTGTGAGGGTGGTGAAGGACTTTAACAGGTTACCCAGAGAAGTTGCAGAACACCTCCCTGGAGATGTTCAAGAGCAGGTTGGATGGGTTTTGAGCAACCTAGTCTAGTGGAAGGTGTCCCTGCCTATGAAAGGGGGATTGGAATTGATCTTTAAGGTCCTTTTTAACCCCAAACTATTCTATGATTCTGTATATTTATACATTATATAACATATTTGCATACCATATGATATATATCCTAAATCAACCAATTTATTATTTGCCATAATCATAGGTTATTGTCTTGATCCTTTTTTATCAATATATTGGTATTTTATGGCCAGCTTCATCTGACTCTGGTTGTTGTAAATAAATAATTTTTCCTCCATATACTAAAGCTAAATAATGTTGCATTTCTCAAGAATTGTGGCATCCTGTTTCAGTAAAGATACAAAAATCAGTTCTTTCCAATTTTGACTGTATTGATGGGAAAAAGTAATGTCAGTTTTCCTCTCAGTGGAGTCTCTGGACAACACAGGTTTCATGGTCTTTCGTGACTGCAGATTTATTAATCAATTCCTTTGGTTTCCCACAACCTACATTTAGAATTGCATCCTCCCCTGTCTCCCGTGGACATTTTTAGTAGGGTTCTGCTGAAGAGGAAGAATTTTGTTTTGTTTGTACTTTCTGGGAGTCTTTGCATCCTTCCATTGCTTACTGAGACAAGATTAATGATTATCTGAACTTTACCTTTGATCTCTATGTGCACCTTGCTGTGTCAACAGCTCTTCAAAGTGGATTTTACATGTTATATTTTTCACTGTTTTGTGGTAGTCCAGTAAGTCTGACCCTGTCAGAGCTGACAGGAAACTCTGGTCGTGTTCTTCTACTGCTTTTTGCCCTCTATCCTGCAGAAAATCATCTGTCTTGATCTCACTATCTTCTGCATCATCAAAAAATTACTGCATTTGTGTGCAACATATTGTCTGAAGAAAAAAATCTGTGTGACCTTCTGAAAAAACTATCTAGCCAAAAGAGTATCAAATATGTGCAAATTTAGGAAGAGAAAAATATTTTCAATCATCCATCTTCAGTTTCTGCATTTGAGTTTATTATGTCTTAAATTTTAGGGCTGGATAAAGAACTGCTAGGTTTTCTCTGGTTTTATTCCTCTTCCAAAAACCACCCAAGATCTATTTATCTCTCCTTTAAGTCTTTGTATTCTAGCAAACACAGCTTTCTTCAAATGCAGTCTTGTCTTTTTCTCAGTTTGAAGGCTATGGTTTAGGAACCAAGCTCTTAACAGTGAAGTCTTGCTAAGAATTGCTGGTTGAGTGAGCAGGGTCATAAGTGTGGTGATCTCATAGATGACACAGATAGTAACTCTATTTCAAGCAGTAACTGTGACTTATTCTTAGCATGTTGTATGTGAAATTTGCGGGCATTGGGCCAGCTTTCTCTTCTGATTTATACCCAAAGTCTAATACTGATCTATCATCTGCTCAGGTGCAGGTTCTGTGATTGCCTCTTCATTCCAAATATTGGCCTATAGCATTGAATTAGATTCTAAACACTCCTTGCAAACTATATCAATCTCTTTCTGAAATTTCTGAAGTGAATACAAATGGTCACAAAATAGAGGATCCTGAATATATGCTCCCAAAACTTCTTTGTTTTGCAAGATTTCATCACATTCTATTTTGTTTTAATATTTTATGCCTCCAAAAAGTGTGCTTTTTGAGAACAAAATAGGAATAGAATTATTTCTCCTAGTGTAGTGGGTATGTTTGTTCTTGGTGTAATTTTGAATTGTGCTGCATTTTTCTCAAGTTTATTATTTACACAAAGCTGCTGTTTGCCTTCTTGGTGAGATGCTCATCACTTTAAATCCTATGTTTTATATGTGCACCTCTTATTATTGACATTTGCTGTGTGAGGTTTTTTAATTATTATTTATTTTATTTATTTATTCCTTAGCTGCTATTACAATTTCAGTGACATATTGGCTTATGAACCTGTGTTCCTTAAAGTTAATAAATTCCCTGTTTGTTGTTTGACATCTATTTCATCCATCCTAAAGTCTACTTCAATCTTGGATAAAGAATTCCTAAGGTAGTACTGTCACCCTTTGTCCACACTGTGTGTATTCTGCCTTTCCTTGCATATCCTCGTAATTGCTAAAAATCAAAATAAAAGAACATATGGTTAGGTATGTGTTTTGAACTAGAAATATTCCTCCAATTTCTATATAATTTTAATTCCATTTTGCTTTGTAACAGAATTGTTTCAAAAATTATAAACACATCAGAGTAAACTACTATCATAAATCCTCACCACCTTCCTCTTTGTTGTACCCATTACTTGGGGATGCAAAGAGAAACAGTGTCTAAATATTTTACAGTTATCACATACATATATTTCCAAGGGTTTTTTTTGTTTTCATGATGTGGCAAAAGTTGGCTTTTCTCTCTCAAACTTCCAACTTATAATTACAGGGAAATGTGAGCTTTTGTACGCCGTACCATCCTCTTCCAATGAGCTGTGGTGGGCAGTGCTCTTCCCCACAGGCAGATCATTTTGGCACAAAAGGTACTTGAGCATTGATCTGCTCAGTGTTAAACCTCAGCAATTGTAATTGCCCTGTGTAATATTCATCCCTGAGGAAGGAGGCCAGGACTGGGGTAATAAAAGTGCCTGCAGAAAGGAACTTGAGGAGTCAGACAGCAACATCTCTACCTTAAACTCGTCAAGAGTGAGGTGACATAGCACAGATGTAGATCCCCATTTCTGTGAGATTTGCTTGTAAAATTCTCCCTGGAATCAGAAGAACCCCATTCACAATGACACCTAAGATGGCTAAAACTGATCCTTTTATTTCTCAAGCTGGGAATCTGAGCTTTCTACATGAGTAATTCTAACTTCAGGGTTAAAAATCAATCTCAGTCTCTCTTACTAGAGCTCCATGCAATTATATAGGTAAGTTTGGCCATATTCCCTGAGAGAAAAAACATTAAACTTTTAGAGTTTGTATAGAATATGAGATGTCATACACAGTGTCATCAGTCCAGAGCTTAGTACTGGTATAGGTTTCCTGCATTAAGACAGTCAGGCATTGGTATAGGATGCACAGATTTGATGTATAGTGTCCATCTTTGAAGATTTTCAAGATCCAAACTTCATAAATGCCTGAGAAACTTTGTCTGATTCCCAAAGATGACCCTGTTTGGAGCTGGACATTGGACATCTCGAGGCTCCTTCCAACCTGTTTTGTTCTATCATGGTATGATTCAATGATTTACTAATGACAGAGTGTCCTAGGACACAAGATAGTTTAATTTCTCTCCTTCATTTACAATTCCCCACACTTTTTGGGTTATGCTCCAATGCAAAATGAAATAAGGATTAGAAATCTAGCTTGCAGCAGTGTTGGGAGGATAAATACATTAAACATTAGTAAGTGCTCCTACACTGTTAATCGGGGCTCTATAAGTACCTCAAAGAGATCCAGAGCCCTAAATGACTATTAATGAATTGTATTGATTTACCTTTACTTTGTGAAATGAAGCTATTATGATATAGCTTGGCTTTTATTTGACCTTTATCCAATGTGGTAATTATAAACACTATTTTACAATTATTTTATTCTAACTCCCAAAGGAAAATAGCACATGCTAAACTAGTCTGGGCAAAATGTTCTCTCCTATCAAATTATTTTGCAAAAGAAAAATCAATTGATAGAATGATTAACAGAGTAATACTTAAATTTGGGACTGGAGCTTCAGTGCATTGAATTCATTCATACTTAGTCTAGCTTTGTCTAGGGTCAACAATAATTAAATAATTGAAATGAAAAAGATGTCCTGGTGGGAAAATCTGGTATGAAGAAAGTTTGAGTAGGTTTCCTTTATGGCTCTTCTGTAAGTTACTGAATAACAGACACAGAAAAAAAATCCCCCAATGTCCTATTTATGAAGTCAGGTTTCTAAAAATCACCTTAAGTCTTTTCCTGATGCTGTGGTTACCGAAACTCTTTCAGCATTGTGGGTTTGCAGATGTACCCAAATCCTGGTGGCAAGGGGACACTCCAACATATACTGAAACCTTTCCAGGTCCCCAGGCAAAATATTTCTTCTCCAAACCCACAAATCCAGTCCAGTCCAGCTGGCATTATCTGAATACACTGCATACAATGGGAAGGGAAGGGAAGGGAAGGGAAGGGAAGGGAAAGGAAAAATAATGCAATGTTTCAGTCTGCCACTGATAGCTTATCTGTGCACTTGAGGATTAAAACAGTCACAGTCACTGAAGATGGGGGCTCCCTTGTCTGAAGAATTTTTTAATTCACTGCTTCAAAAATGGAATTATATCTTAAAGCCAGGAAGCATGAATGAATTTAGTCTCAGTTTCTCTTGAAAGACACTGAAAAACTAGTCATGCAAGGGGCCAAGAAGAGCAAAACAAATTTCCTGCCTTTGCAAGCTTAAGAATATAAATATGGCATGTATAGTTCTGAGCATGAAGACCTGGATACAAATCCATTTTCTGAAATGGTAGTTAACTAATTAATTTTTTTAATATTTTATGTAAAATATGCAAACAACAGCACTGGAAAATTGCTCTCCCCTTATTAATGAAAAAAACTTCTGCTTCCCTTTGCAAATAGCTCACTTTCACTTTTCCGAAATGAATGCTGAGATCAGAGATAAAAGGGAACACCTTCTCAAGGAGGAACAGTTTTCTTATTACTTCTGCTTCTTTCTAATTAAGTTATGACTTATTGTTTGGAACTTTCATTTAAAATAGAACTTGTACCCTATCAGAGAAAGGTAATTATTGAGTGTAGGCCTTCCATCTCTTCAGTGCTTCATTAACCTGAAACATTGGATGAAAGGAGAGGGGCAGTATCTCCACAAGATTGTTGATTGAAGGAATGATTGCCTCTAGGTTTTGAAAGAAAAAGAATAGGAAAGCTCAAGAAACCCTTGAGGATGGTAAATCCTCCTTTCAAAATAAACAACTCTGCTGCCTGAGAAGATGATTAAATCTCCAAGTCCCCCAAAAGATTAGCAAGAGTATTCAGCTATCTTTTTCGGTAGACTTGTAGCTAAAAGTTAGGAGTGTACATGAACAAATGAGGATTTCTCTGGACATCCAGCACTGTCTCAGAAGAGCCCTGGCTTGCCCAGACATCTGTCTGAGTTCTGTGGAAGGGAGTGGGCACTCTCCCTGGGTCATGGGTCCCCCTGTCTGGGGCTGTTCTTTCTGCCACCCCAGCAGCACCAAACCACACAGGCCTGTGTGGGGCCTCTGCCAGCAGCAGCACAGATCCTTGACCAGGGCTCATCTGTAGTCAGCTGCATGTCCCATGGAGACTCTTTGAACCAGACTTGTCAGATTATGAGGAGTACAACCCGTGCAGGTGTACTCACATAAATCCCCATTCTCCAGCCTACTATCTTAGCACTACACTGCCAAAAGCTGAGGAGGAGCTGCAGCCCACGGCAGCTATAAACTCTTAAATGTCCCTTTGGACTGGATTAGATACTGCAAATGAAATGTGAAAGCATCAGAACAGTCAAGCTGTGTCAGTACCAAAACTGGGAGGCAAAACTTCTAGCTCTACAGAGCACCTTCTAGCCAAATTCAACAGCTTCTAGCTGTGCTGGCTTTCTCTCTGTAGGATAACTGGGGTTTACTCATCCACTGTGGTTATCCTGACACTCAGTGACTCCGTATATCCCACAACGAATTAGGACTCATTTGCTGAAAAATTGTGGTACTAGGTTTAAGAAAGCCTACTCTTTACAATTTTTTATTTCATCTCATTACCACTGTCCTTTTTAATATCTGAAACTGTTCCTTGCATCGAAGGTTACATTTTGTGGCTCTTGCCTTTCTCACATGATCAGATGAAATCCAACATTGTTAATTTTGCCTTCATACCAAAGTATCTTGGTCCTTAAATTTAAACACTTACTCTTTTTAGGTCACAGTTCCCTGTCTCTAAAAAAGCAGTAAATCAAACTTTCATTAGTTTGCCTTTTTGCAGTGGTTTATTTCCAGTAGGCAGCTCAGCCCCACACAGACACTCTCTCACTCCCCTGAAGTGAGATGGGGAGAGAATCAGAAGGCCAAAGATCAGAAAACTCATGGGTTGAGATAAAGGGTTTAATAGATAAAGGAAAACCTACATGCACAAGCAAAGCAAAACAAGGAATTCATTCACAGCTCCCCATCAGCAGGCAGACGTCAAGCCATTCCTGGGAAAGCAGAGCTCCTCTGTGCATTAATTGGGAAGAAAAATGCCGATAACTCTGAACATCCTCCCTTTGCCCCTACTTTCCTTGAGCTTTTATTGCTGAGCACAATCTCATATGGTTTAGGTATCCCTTTGGTCAGCTGGGGTCCACTGTTCCAGCTCTACCTTCTCCCAAATTCTTGTGCAGTCTCAGTGAGAGCAGCAGGAGATGCCTTGATGTCATGTAAGCACTGGTCAGCTGTTGCTGAGACATCCCTGCGTTATCAACCCTGCTTTCATCACAAATCCAAAACACAGCCCCTCACAAGCTGCTGTGAAGAAAATTAACTCTATCCCAACCAAAAGCAGTAGCAGATTTAGACTGTGAAATGTTTACATTTGAGACTTATCCTTACCAAGCATTTGTGCAGGCTTTTCTACAGGCATATACTCACTCGGATGTCTAAGATTTATGACTTTTTTTTAAAATTTTGTTTTCCAATATTTTCTGTGTTAATGTAAGTAAGTACTAATATTGGAGTGATGACTTGACTCTCCAAATAAGCTTTTGGTGGGGTCTTCACCAGCATATTCCTTTATCACCAAGCCTAAACATCCTAGCTCTTAGTTTGTCTCATAGAGTACAATATAGCATAACCTTATGTACGGCAGCATATTTTTCTTTCAGTTTGATCTTGAATTTGTGAAATACTGAGTTTAACTGACCTCTTGACTTGAATGACGAAAGTGGGGATCGAAATCATTGAGCAATTTATTGGTTTAGACCGCTTCACTTCTCTAATCTCAGAAGATTACCTCCAGTCACACATGGTCAGTGGGGTACTAGCCTTTCTAACACACACTTTTAGAGCAGTTTCAAGCATCTGCCTTTTTCCAACCCTCTTATAAGATTCTCTCTCTGTAGAAATCAACTACACAATAGGTCTTACAATAATTTTCCTTCTTTTCCACATTATTGTGTTTGTTTTTCACTGACAGTAAATTCTAGTGTTATCATCCACCAGGTGATCCTGCAAAATTCTTGTTAATTATGCAGTGAGATCATCACAAGCTGAGAGTTGTAAAATAGATGAAGTGAAGCAATGCCTTAAGCCAAGGCTACTTTCCCTCATTTGCTCCTCATATGGATAATAACATTACAACAACACAAAAAACCCAGCAGGTACCTCTTTGATGCCTGGTAGACAAAAGTCTAACCCACGTGCTGCTGGGGATGAGAATGCTTATACAAAGTAGACTTGAAAGAATAAAAGAATTGCAATGGTCTGTCTAGCAAGTTGCCAATAAAGTTGTCTGACCTCTAATGGAAAATGAATGAAAATAGATTAAAAGAGCAAAAATAAAAGACTGACAATTCAGAGGTAGCACACCTGCAGAAATTATATTTGTTGAAGCTAGGAAACCTAGAAAACAAACAGCGTAGAAACAATATCAGAAAAGCAGATGTGCTGGTGTGGGGTAAGAAGGCTCTAGCAAAGGTGAAAATGCTCTTCATTAATTTTTTCCACATTTGAAAAGCTTATTTTCCTTAATGAGTATCTACCTATATTTTCACTGGAAGATAAAAATAACCATAGAAAAGGTTCCAGACTTCTGGAAATCCTCCACAAAAAAAATGAAAACAAATTTAAAAAGAAGGATAATTTTGTGATTTGCAGTAAGACAGTACAACACAAAAGTGTGAGTTAGAATGGCATTTGTGTGTAATCTAATATAACTGGGAGGAGTTAAAAGGACTTAGAAGACTTAGTTAAAGCAGCGTCTTTCATTGACAAAAATAGATCCTGAAAAATTTCCAGGGGTCAGTCTCTTCTCCCACTTCTTCAAAAAACAAAGGAAACATTCCATTAAAAACATGCATGTGAAAACCACAAAGAAGCTCCTTTCCAATATAACCCAAAAAGAAATCCCAAAAAGCTAGCCTCGCATATTATTGAACTTCAGTGACTGGCAAAAATCCAGTGAGTGACCTGTTCAGATGAACAAAGGCCAGAGGGTCACAGAATAGTAGTGTGAATATTAGAGAAAATCAGTTAAATTTAAATCTGGTGTAATTCCAGCTCTTCCCAGTGTAAACACAGGCACTTTGAGCATAGCTGCTGATGCTCTTCTAACACCAGCAGAACTCCAAGTAACCACTACAGAGCTGTCCCCAAAACCCTCCTTGGCAAAGTGGGGTGGGGAGCTCCAGGTACACGGACTGCCCTCAAATAACAGCAGACAGGCATCTCTGGAAACACCTCCTGGGACTTTCTTCCTGTCACATCCACAGGGATTGCAAAGAGCACCACAGCCCCAGTAGTTCTGGAGCATCTCCCATAGAAGGGGGTGCACAGAGGAGCTGCAGCCCATGGAGAGAGGGATACAGGGCACAGTCTGAGAGGGGTGTCCTGGGGGAGTTTGTGGAGCCATTTGAATGTGCATGTGTTTGTGTTTGTACAGGTGTGATTAGAACGTCTTGGGGTGTGTTTCATAAGGCTGCTTAGAAATTTGTAGGTGTCCATTAACATTCTGTATCTACTATTGTGGTTTGTCGATTGCCTTGCTGATACAGATCCTGAATACATAGTTCACTGATTACAAGTTAATTACATGCTGTTAATAAATCAATAAACTGCTTCAATCCCATTCTTGCTTTAACTGCATGGACTAAGGAGTTTTTCTCTGTGACAGGCATCTCTGGATTGTTTTTTTGCTTGTGGGGATTATTGTTGGCTTTTTTTCTTAGCAGAAGCAAAACTGAATTGGTTTTCACACTGAACCAATTAAAAACTGTGAAAAGAGCTAGAGGGGTGCCCAGTCCAGACTGATACTTTGGACATGGTTTGTCAGTTTGGCCTCAAAACTCTGCAAAAACATCTTCATGGGTCTGGAACAATCCCAGAGCTCAGACAGAACAAACTTAAACCAGTTCAAAATGCCAGCAAAATAAGACCACATTTCCTTCATGTCTGCCAGATTAAAACAAAAAGAAATGGTGGAAGCTTTCTATTATGTGGATATCAGTGCAAAGCAAAATTAAATAAAATGTCTGATATGTCTCACAGTCAAGAGAAAACCTAGAATATTTTCTTTTTGGCCAGAACTAGACTAGATTAGACAAGTAAAAATTCTGATGAGTCTTTCTTTGGGTCTACTGCTGCTCTGCATTTCCAGAAGTGACTGAGGTGGAGTGCACATTTATGTGTTTGTGTGCCACCTAACACTGATGTCTTGTGGTCAGTTTGTGATCTATTAAGTGGCCAAGATCCTTTATTACAGACTGGTGCATGATTCAGTAACTTTTTTCCCTGCTTTATACACTGTAGAGAGATCAGAATTTTCTTGAGAAGTTGGAGGAATGATCTTAAAAATAAGTTGAAAAAAATGATGTACAACTCACTAAGGTGTGTAAAGAGCAGTATAATTTGTACGATATGAAATAGTTCTTTCATTTTCCTCAGTGCTGCATACTGTGCTCAGTCTCAGCAAGCACACTGTGCTTCATTTTCTGAACTGCATTTCAGAAAATGCATGGACCAATATCAAAAGAAGCTAAAGGAGACCAACTGGGAATTATCAGTGATCTAGAAAGCAAAACTGATGAGAAGAGTTTGAAACAATTGGAGTAGTTTAGTTTATATAAGAGAAGACTAAGAGCACACATAATAACGTAAAAAGTAGCTGTAGAGAGTAAAAGACTAGACTGTTCAGGTCCCCTGTGGTTACAGCAAGGGTAATGGGTTTAAGTTGGTTCAATAGACATTCAGCTTCAAGTGCTAGGAAAGAAAATCTATGAGTCCTGTCACTAAGTTTAGGAAAACTGTGTTTTAAAGAGCACAGCTGTGAGGAACAGTTGAGGACAGCTAATCTTGTACTAGGACTGTAGAATAGATGAGATGAGTTCTTTATCTTTTTTAAGTCCCAGGGTTTTTTTTGATCACAGTTCTTCTGGATCACATACAATTCAGAAGCAGTGGAAACCTTCCTGTGGCTTTCATTGTTTCCCTTGCTAGGACTGCATCTTCTGTTCCATCTGCAACAATGTGCCATAGTGCTCTGACGACAGTGTCTGAAAAAATCACCCATGGACATCTTCTTTTACATTTCAACCAAGGAACTCATGATCAGATGGCCAGAGGGCCCTGTGGTCACACATTTTGCCAAAAAGGCAACGCTGGTGGTTAGGCAAGGCAACGGTCCAGACTTAAACTGTGCCTGATGAAAGACTGTGAAAACCAGAAAATTAAATGGAAGGGAAACTTTTTTCCTTTAAAGGTGGTGAAGCCTCTTCTGTGGTCAAACAAGGAACTCAAGGAAATTGTGTTTAAAAAGGGAGAATTAAAAAGTGTAATGACACTACATCCTCTTTCCAACAGCATAAAAATTTCTTGTTGCAGAATAAAAGCACCTCTTGATACGTTGATATGTTCTTCTTCTGGCTCAGTAAATTCTGGCATTGGGATGTCTACCTTGCAGTAAGAAAGATAGGAAGTAAGGTGCACTGCTTTTACCAATAAAAAAGACACAGGTGTCTTAATAAAGAATGGAAATAATGCTGTAAAACTAGAGAAAGTGACATCAACTAATCTTGCAGTGATTACTTTGGTCAGAACCTTAATAGTGTTAGGGCATCTAATTAACTTTAGTTTTAATCAGAGAAGGTGAAAATCTCTGGAGATAAGGCTTTGATACCTTATATAACCCTGGGAATACAGATCATTGTTCATCTTTTCCTACATTTCTCTCTCTGTTTTTCTTTTTTCTTATTTCCGTAGTCAGTAATGGTTCATGTTATCTAATTTATGTTGAGATACTTAAAATAATAATCAGCTGAGGCTGACAGTGACCTCTGGAGATCGCTTAATCAAAACCCCTCTGGTCAGAGCTGGGTCATCAGGAAGAGGTTGCACAGGGCTGTGCCCAGTCAGATATTGCATTCATACAGTTGCATTGATGGAGTCAAGGGGTGGTATGATTCTTACTTGAATTTAAAAGGCATTTGCATTGACTGCCAGATGACCAGGACACTACGTGTCTGCAGCAGCCTTCCATGGCTTTGCCTTTGGTCCTGTGTTTGCTGTCAGTGGTTTGGATGAGCTGCTGCATGGGCATATTGTTGTTGATCTCTCTTACTGCCTTAATAAATTTGTCTTATAATGTGTTGTTGGACACATCTCTGAACCCAACACCCTCACAGTGAACTAAAGTCCCCGGGCTGAGTTGAAGAAGAGGGTGTGGTTGGGGGCTGCATGAGTGGCTGCTCAGGATGTACAACAGAATAAGACAAAAGTAAAGCTTTTGCTGACAACAGATGTATTGTCATAGTAAAAACAGGACAAGAAAATGGCAAAGCTGCTGCCTTCATCAAGGTTAATGCTGAAATAAAACCACTTTTTAATATTTTATTTTCTAATTCATCTTTTGTGACACAGGATGATAAAAATGTTCATGCAAAAACTTTCTTAGTACCCTAAGAATTAATTAGAACTATGTAGCAGAAAAAATAATCATTCACAAATAATGAGTAAACTCAGCAAGCCAATAAATCAAAATAATATGCCTCGACTAATCTCAACTTTTCTCTTATACTCTGGCTAGAAGTGAGTGGAAAATTATAATTTAACAATGCAACCACTAAATGTATCTTTTGTAGTTGTAAAGTCTGCATATCTGGATGGTCTTCAGTCCCTACTCCTGGTAAAAACAAGAGGAAGGTGCCAAAGGTTCATAGTCATTATCTTTATAAATACGAAAAAATAAAATTATAAATAAAATAATTTATCTATTTATAGCAATAAAGTCCTGTGACCATAAGAATGGTCTTGTAGTTAATATTCTGTTTCTTCAGTCACAATAAAACCTTTGGCTAATAGACTATTATACAGATACACTGTAGTTCATCACACAGAATTAGAATTCATCAGAAATATTTCTAGAGCCTTTAATGAGATTTTGATAGGATCAATCAATATTTGGGGTAGAATTCTCTCACCATTGCTTTAATTATGTTCTGGCATTATTCTGGAATAGTTCACTCACTACTAAACTAGAAATATACATTTCTAACTATGTATAGAATGTCTAAAACTGTATAGAACATATTGATCAGAAAATTTTCTTTTGTATGCACAGTACAGGGAGAGACATTCTGTGGATTAAGGTTTTCCTTTTTTAGGCCTCTTAATTAAGTATTATGCATTATTTTTCCACTAACAATGGGTTCCATTTGTAGTTTTAAGTATTTACAGAAAAACCCAACCAGGTGTTCTTCATGGAAGTGGACATTTTTTCGGGTACACTTTGGTTTAACTGAAACCTGTTTCATACTATTAAATGTGGAAAACTTTTCAGCTATTGCGAGTTTTCAGAGATTTCTAAACGATTGAAAGATACTTTGCAGAACTCTTCCTGAGAGCCTAAGAGGGAAAAACAGCGTTGATCTTTTATCTTCTTCTTGGCACTCTGTTGTAGGTATCATTAAGCATGACAGTTTTTAAAAGTCTTCAGTTTCAAAATGCCCGTTTACAGAACTCACTACAAAACCCTGTCTCTCCTGTGAGAGCACAAAGCAGTTTAAAATGCAACCTGATTTAATATAATTGCTCTGTTCCAGTCCCTTACCTCTTCACTTAAGAAAACAACAATTTTAATGAGTTTGTTGTTTTTGCTTTTTAAATACACTTTTCAGATAAAGTGTAGCAACCAGCGATTTCTTCCTCCCTTGACAAAAATACAGTGAAAACAAGTTCCTTCTCACACTCATACTTATTAAAGAAGACACAGAAGAGACACCTGTCCTCTCAGATGAGTCAGATAAAGCTCTGTCATGGGTAACAGAAAGAAAAATTTGGGTTTCATGAAAACAAACAAGTCATTATCTTCCTTCCATTGTTTATTCAATACATCTCACTTCACCAAGAGGACTGGATTTCTCACATGATGCATTCAGAGCTGGTGCCCTCAATCTTCCATCTCTAGATCTCTGATGCTTTGTGAGCAAGAAACACTAGCTCTCCTGTTTAGCTGCATGGTCCCCATTCAAACAGATAAAAAGTGTTTCCCCCTTCACGAAACATCAGTGGTAGTAATCATAATAGTACCACTAGCCAAAAGAAGAGGGTTCAGAGCAGTAGAAATGTTGCCAGTATTAATTAACCACAGTTCCCCAAAGCCTGTTAGACACTCCACAGAACACACCACATTTTGTGAGGGCCAAGCAAAAAAGACAGAAATGGTACATATTATATATACATACAACTCCAGATTAAAATATCACCCTTTTTTCTTTTTTATTAGAAAAATGTGTCATAGATTTGAAGTAGAAAGATTAAAAAATATCATGATAACCCACATTTGAAACAGGGATCACAGGGAAGGAAGTGGAATCCATACTTAGGTACAGAGTTTGACAAACTTGCACCCTTGTCTTCTCTACAAGAAACAGAAGTGGAACTATTTTTGCGTAGGAAAGCTACAGAAACATTACAGGTGATACTATATATATTTAAGAATATTTCTGATGCAGTAATAAAGGTATATCAAGGCTATTCTGGTTTGGATAAACAGCATATTCTTGGATAATGGAGAATTAATGGTGTAAATTATGTTCAAGGCAGTGAAAAAGTATTCTATCACAAATATATTAAAATTTTTGGCAGTATTGCATTGGGCAAGGATTGATATAAAAGGTTTGGGCAGAGGAGTCAGGCTAAAAATAACATTTTTTGCAGGGTGCAGACATGAGTTTAAGGTAAACAAGTTTAATGATAATAGAAACAACACAACAGACTGAAAGTGAATTAGAATGTCCTGGAACAGGTTTTTCTTGTAACCGACTACTCTAAAAGTGACAGCAAATGGTTCTAATGTATCCTGGATAAAGTTTTAATGCTAAAAGAAGGATGAAACATCACTGAAAATGTCACTGTAAATACACCAGCATGAGATTTGTAGTCAGAAATAAATGAAGATTAACAGAGATAGAAGAGATATGTACAGATTTACAAAAGAAGGTGTCAAGTTTTAAATGGAATGCAAACCTGAGAAAAGAAATTAAGGACAAATTTAGGTATGAACCAGTACATAAGATGTCTAACATACCTTTATACCTAATGGAAAATATATATTTCAGAGAGCAGACAAATACCTGTATGTGTCCTTCAGGCCAAGCTCAAGTTTCACTGTGTCGTATGAGCAGGGATTTACCTCCATGTACAAGTCTCCTGCCATTTCAAGTGCTCTGTGAGAGACTCTGTTTGCACTTAGGCAACATCCAACATCATTTATGGTGCTCTAAGGAATTCTATCTGATCTTCAGCTACTACTCCAGGAAGACCAGGATGGCCCATAGTCCTGCAGCATAGTTATCTGCCTTGTGTAGCCAACTCATACAACTTAAGGCACACCTACAGACCACAGATGTTTGTTTGGATGCACTTAAATTAAACCCCACAGAAGCCTATAGATATATACATGGAAATGCATAAACACACACATCTCAACTTGGTGCTAGTTTTTACCCAGAAAGTTTAATTATGGATATACATAAACTCACTCACAAAAGATAAAGAAATATGATAGAAAAAATGTAAATCTGTAATGTATTGTATGTGACCAGAGCCTAGAAGCTACTAATCATCTGTAAGAGGATGAAGCAAGTTCACTAGAGATGAATATAAACTATTCGGTCTTAAGTGCTAGGAACTTCATCGGAATTATGGACTTAAAATAGAAGAGACACCATGCATGTCAGAAATGCAAGAAAATTGTAGATAAGAAAGATACAAAAATGCTGCTAGACTACTGGAAATCACTAATTTTCATGAAGTGCATTGAAGAACAACTAATATGGGGCTTTCATAAAGGAAGGGAAAAGCTTTTGCTGTTTTATCATTTGTTTAATTAAAAATTAAACTAAAAAATGGCAAACAGGATCTTGCAGGAACTAAAGAAACTGTAGGGCATGAAAAATACGAGCATAAACCCAATTATTTGCAGTGCACTAGACTCTCATGACACATTATCACAGCAGTACTGTGCACACTGAATATGGTCCCACTGAATACAGACATGACAGAAAGCAACCTTGATGGGAACACTTGCAGTACTGAAGAAGGTGATAAAATTCTGAATTCACTTATGGCAGTCTAAGTTAGAAATACATTAGTAGTTATGTTCCCATTGAGATCTCAGGTAATGGGAAGAAATAACAATAATATATATATTTTTATGTGGGATGATCCAAATGCCTTTGACTTCACTAGGGCTAAGAACTGGACATTTATTTAACTTTGAAGTCAATGACTTCATAGATATTTCAATAGAGATGTATCTCACCTTCTATATAAAATAAGATATGGATTTCATAAATAATCCATGTATTTGGCTTATGACTTTTCACTGAACTAGATTATATCCTTTAGAAGATCCCCAAATGTGCATTTACACATCCTTTCTTGACTAGATCAAATAATTAATTAGATATATCATTAAAAAAGAAAAATAAAAAATTGGTCAATAGTTTTCTAGAAATGCACAGTACCTTCAATAAAACCAGTAGATTAAAGACTTTATTTTCAGTCAGGTAGGCTAAGATGAAGATTTCAGCTGAAAGAAATACAGTACTTTCTCACATGTCTAAAATGCATTTGGCTCTTAAATTATGTGCTTTTTTGTTTTGTTGGGTTTTTTTAACTGTCCCTGTATAGAAGTCATATACATTCTTAAGTTCAAAAATTCTGAAGAACCTGAGCTTCTGACATAAGTTGGACTTCCTTAAGAGTAGCTTAAATAAACATTCAGAATCCTAACTGTACTTATCATCACTTGAAATGGTTTTCTTACATGCATATTAAAGCCTGAAAACTATATTTGCATATTATTGTTATACATATTGTTATAACATATACATGTTATATATTACACAGAAGAAGAATGAAATAAGAAACACATTTAGCCATTGTGCAAATGCATCTGAGGGAAAATGATTAGAGCATCTAACATAAAGCCAAACCAGCTAAAAAATTAACCAGCTGAAGAATGGAGTACATAAGTCAAAGAAGTAATTTTAGAGAGAACTGTGTCTGAAATTTGGGATCATCACAAATTTTCTTTCTTTTAAGGACCAGTAAGAGATTTCTGGTAGTCCTCAAAATGATACTTGGTAGTGCTAAGCCTCTGTCCCAGTTTGCAAGCCTCTGCAGAAACATTATGAAGAGCATAACACAAAGCTTGGTCCAGAACATACCACAAGCCAAAAAACAAGTCAGAACTTGCTTTAGTTTAGTGTTTTATTGAAGGCAGTGGCAGGTGTGTTTAATTTTCAGTGATAGAATTCATCTTTAATCAAATTAATCTACCTTACACAGAGAGTTAAAGCCAGACTGACATAAATTTATGAGTTAAATTCAGATGACTATTCATGTGAGGCAAGAATTTATCAAAATGTTGCGTGTTCACCAGTTACAAAACTTGGTTTAATGTTTAAGCCCAAAAGTAGTTTGGTTCTTTTTGTTTACCCATAACATATAGAAAGCCCCTGAGATTATTTCTGTTGATTCTGTTTACAACAGAACCAGTTTGTTCCAGATTAGCAAGTAATTTAATCAGTGTCTCCAAGCTCTTAGTGACTTAAAGATTTTAAAATCAATATTTAATAAAGATAATGCTTGGTATGCCCCACAGAAAGTGGGTTCTGTCTGCCTTTTTTAATAGCAACATGCTTCTCTCCTCCATTCCAGTACCTGCATTCAGAAATGAACTCGTTTAACATCGAAGCATTATGAACTACTCTCAACTGGTTTTGCAATACTAATTCAAGTGTGAGAAGAGACTTTTCTTCCCTGAAGTGTAACACTCCCTCTGCCCCACCTTTTCTTCTTGCAGAGAAGAAAATAGTTGTTTTCTCTGTGAAGAAGAAATATGTTCTTTGAGGAGCTGAAGCGCCACACACACAGACACAGAGGGGGAGAGTGCACCTATTGTGCTGTTCAGACAATCCAAGTAACATTCTGCTTCCCCTATTTCAGCTAACCTGGATTTTTTTATTCTTAACCTAAATCAAGGACTAGTACAGTTCCTGCTTTGTGTATACACCCAGCAGAATAAAGTGGAAATGGAGGAAAGAAGTTTTCAAAGTCTGGACTATAGCAGTATTCAAACCATGCACTGGAACTAGGTATTTTCTTTTATTGTAAGGAAGTGCAAGAGAAAGCATGCAAGAAAGCCATTTCCTCTCAAATTAAGCAATTTGAGCTTAAGCTGTACTTTTGAAGGGTAGTGGGCAGGGAGAGAAAAAAGACTATTTGGGGATTATTTTAAGCATTTTGTCAAGAAACTAAAGTACTTCAGGTTTAACATAAAATTATTTTTAATTTTGTCTGAAATAATACAGTTTTAAAACAGTAATTTTCTGAACATAAAATGAATAACCCCCTTTAGAGGAGTCACAAATTCTCAATATTCATGTTATCTACTGTGGTTATCTACTACCATCTAGTCATTGGCCTCATTCATATAATAAGTAGTTGAATTTTCTGAATATCCTACTATTTGAATACAGCTCAAATTTTGTAGCATTTTGTTTCTTTGTTAGTTAGTTTTGCATAAAAAATAATAGGACTATTTCTTCCCAGACCTGTATAGGAATACAATATACAGATAGATTTTAAATTGGCGTGAAATATCTTTTCTTTAGACAGAATCTTGAACTTAATATATACCCAAAGCCATTTTCCACAGGGACTAATAGTTCTTCACTAATGCCCTCTTGTACATGCAATACAGAACCAGGCTTGACACTTTATTACTTTTTAGGAGTTATAATCATATCTTCTGCTTTTTTTTCTGGAAATAGGTTCTTTACATATTTGTTTCTGCTATGCAATGAATAAAAGTATATTGGCTTTATCATCTATAAAATTCTTAATATCTCTCCAGGTAATTGTAGTCTAGTATATCACCATACAGAGACTGCTAAAAGAAAGCAAACACCTCTGTGAAGCCTGCAAGATCAAGTATCTGTTGTGTCAGGGGGTGTTTTAATCTAACTAGTTTTCGGGATTCTTGTCACTTCTATAATTTGGAGGGTAAAAGTCTGGTGATCCCATCACTGTGTTTATAGAGTTGTTGATGGTTTTATGTAAATTACTTATTTATTTCATCAACAGCAGCCTTCTGAGGGCCTCTGCAAATTAGCAAAAGCTCATGTTAGTTTACTGTGAATTCAAGGTTGTTTTCCTTCATTTTGTCCCTCTTCTTCCCTCTTTTATTTTCTCTCTTCCTTACCTATCCCAAGGCAACCTTACCCACCAGATTATTTTTCCTATGAATTGGTATATTTGTACATATTCAATATATCATATTGAAGTATTTTTTTGTCATCTTTTCCTCCCATATTTTAATAATTTTCTCCTCTCTCATTCATGCTATGTTTCAAACTAATTTTTTTAGGAGAGAGATGGAAGGAAAATGTCTTTCTTTGTTAGTTTTGGGCAAGAGTTATAAGCTTTCTTCTACCCCTAGGCAGAGGTGATGAATATGTACCACTTTATAAGGAATATAACATGATGAATAAAGGACAGATGGACCATGGAGGGGACAGGAGCATCTTCTCTGCTATGTTTAGCACAGAAGAAGCAACAGCTGAACTGCCCCATTTATGCTTATTTAAACCTCTGCTTTCATGTCTAGCTGCTATTATTGACAAAAGCTTCTTTTCTACTTTTCCAGTTAATGGAAACATCTGTCTTCAAAGATTCAGAGTATAAAACTAGAAAACATTTAATAGTTTATGCTTCTGCATGATGCAGGCCATTATAAAGACTGAGAATTAATGTTGTTTTGAAGTAGAGAATATGTCTTAGGAACACAGTCACTATTGATTTTAAAATTTCTAGTGATGGAAAATCTACAGTAGTCCTTGATAAGTTCTTCTCATGTTCAGTTGTTCTGTTTATTAAATACATAGATTTTAATTATAATCTGAATTTGTGTTTGGTCTTCTAGGCGCAGTAACTTGGCATATGTGTTCATTGTGTACTGAGTCAGGGCACCTTATTTCAGAGGCACAGTCTGGGCAGCACGGTGAGTGTTTCCACTCTCTCCACAGGACATAGAAGGAATTCTGTGTTTCTGAAGGGAGAAACCAATGTCCTAAGCAAGTGATTTCCCAGGGCTAACTGAAGTGAACCAAACATGAGGAGTTTCCAATCATCTTTTTTTGCAAAATACTTCCAGATTTACAATGGTCATTCAGAATATGCTAAATATAGTCTTTAAGTCTTTTTCTTCATAAAGGTGCTTGAGTATTCTCATTTTCCATCTTTTTCCAGCTGGGCAGACTACACAGCAATGAGAATGCATGTAAGTAGATTGTACATTTCCTTTCTCTGGTGGAAATTGCTCCACATTTTAAGTATAAATATAACAGCTGAAGATGAGCCATATTATGGTGTCATTACTTATTGCAGAGTGAGACCAGAGAGAGCATCTTTCATATCTTAGCTGAACTGCCAGTACACAGAGGAATACAATTGTTTTGCTGAATCTAATAATAAATTATATTCTTATTTTCCAAATTAAAAATTAAACGAGAAGGTCAGAAAATGTCAAATTCCAACACTGATTCATGACTTGGAATCTGGGTTGCTCTAGAATCTACCTTTAAATCTAAGTAATTATTCTATGCATAGTGTATGGTCTTTCCAAGGGGTTTTGAGGGATCCAACTTCACTGCCTCACAAGCTACTTTATCTAGTCCTAACCTTCAAAACAGAGAAAGGTTAGCAAGAAAAGGTTAGCTCTTCCTTACAGTGGGAAAAACATTGATTTTTTTTTTATTATTTTTTTTTTTATTCGTGCCATTCTTTGAAGCCAAATGTAGGTGCTTTAACAAGCACTCTGACAGGAGAAAACTTTTGCAGGCCATCCTTAAAGAGAAAAAAACCCACCTATAAACCAAAAAAAAATAAACCCCACTACCAAAAAAGTTCCCCCCAAAGATAAAACCACCTTGCTTGCAGTGCTGCTCTGTCAGTCTAGCAAAACAATGTACATTTGTTCCCAGGGAAGAATATAAATTTACAGAAACTTTTAGCAAGCCAAGGACTTGTTAATATTAGTTATGGATGAAGAAAAGGTTGGGATTCAGAGATGTGAGGTTGATAAGAATGAAAGTCAGAGATGAGATTACTTGATGGGTTATGATTATTGCTATTTTGTCCAGCTCAAAGCCATTTTAACATCCCCATAAAATTTTAGTTCTTGGATATTTTGTCTGAAGTTGGATTGTGTCTATTATTTTAAAATATTGTTTTCTGTAACAATTGTGACAAACTGGACTGGCTGTTCTTTTTCTACCTTGGAAAACTGGTAACAATTCACCTTCAATATTTCATATATGTTCATGAGGTGAAAATACCTGCTGGAAAAGAAAATATATGAAGAATTCATGTGGACAAAGCAAAAGAGAATGAATGAGTTACCATAACATCATATTTGGTATTCCGTCTCTGTTAAATAAACTGAATTCATAGTAAAAGAAGTTTACTTCTGAGTTAATCTGTAGCATACTAGTAAGAAAAACTAAAAAAAAAAAAAAAAGAACTTTTGCCTCTCTGACCACAGTGTCATGAATCTGCAGCAAACTACTTTGTTCTCCAAAGGGGACTGTACTAAAGTTATCACATGCAGCTTCCCATGCAGTTGCTTTCCTTATCAGTAGAAAATATTTTCTTTCACCTAAGTCTTCCTTCTCTTTTTAGTCCGTCCATCTTTTTCTCCTTTCATCTTTCATCCTCGGTAAATTTCTAAATAGCTTTCAAAATTTTAAAATTGCAACCTTTATAATAAATAAGGACCATGAAAGAGGTGAAAGAACAGACCTTAAGCTCTTAGAATCTTTAATTCCTCCTCTGTTCCCATATCCAGTCTCTTTTTTGTCCAGACAAATACTCCAATACTCAAATACTCGAACACTTATAAAACCATTGTATAATCTTGTCATTAATCATGATTTCTGCAACCCTGCCTCCCCAGTGCTGAAGCTCCATGGCAGAGCTGTCCCAAAGCCAGCAAGTCTGGAAGCTTGTTCCCAAGCCAACCAAGCTATTTGCTTGGTCACGTGTAATGATGAAACATTGACAATTAGAATGTAAGTTTGCACCTGTCATAGTTTTGGAATGGTATTCTCCAATTTAGTGCTCCCACTAAAACTAATCACTGCTTGCTCTGCTCTCCCTTTCCCCCCACCCCCCTGCAGAAGCTGGAGAAGAGAATTGAAGGCACAAAAGGCAAAAATGACAGATTGAGATAAGAACACTTCATTGGAAACAGCAAGATGATCTTCAAGGTCCCCTGTCAACTCAAAACATTCTATCATTGTATAAGTCTAAAGAGAAGATCACACTAGGTTTTACATTTCTTAATTCCTTCTAAGACTAAAGAATTTTAATATGGGTCTGGAATTATCCACTGTTTTTTGTGTTAATTTTTACATTGTAATGCCCCAGACAGATCTGTAAAAGATCAGGACTTGCTTTTTGATTGTTAACTTTTAACTGTTTATCTGGTAACCTTTTTATCCTATTTATCTAGTCACAAATAAGAGCAACACAGATGAGCTGCAGAAATGAGTTAGGAGGAAGTTGAACAGAATGGAAATATCCCTGGTGGAAAAAAAACAAAAACAAAAAAAAATTCAGCTGAGAAAATTAACCAGGCTGAGAATTTTGGCTGAGTAATTTGTTCATAACATCACACCAAGAGAGTTACTTTGTCTTATAAGCTTTGCCTAAGCTATATTTTGTGGACATATTTTCTTAGGTCAGCATTAGCTCAGGTATCTTTAAATCAAAATGTGTAATATAGCAATGCAGTAGACCCAACATTTACAAAGTGAATACAGATTTTTATTATAATAGAGTCACCATTATATTACTCAAAAGCTGAGACATTTTATCCCAAGTTCATTCCACATCAAACTCTTCTGGATAAAGTATAATCCCTAGAAAGTACTGGTTTGTAATAGAAATGCTGACAGGCCCTTAGCTATAGAAGCTCTACCAGCTTTGCTATTCTACAAGGTCCCTAACTGAATTTTTATTCTCTAATTCAATGAGAGGATTTTGCTTCCAAATCACTTTTAAAATCCTCCAGCTGTGCTATTTCTTAGTTTATGATAGCTACATTACTTTTCAATTAAATTATTCCAATGTTCTTATATTTTCTCTATTAAATTGTACTTATATCTACACATTTCAAATATACTGGTGTCTGCCCACCTTTCTCTTTTTGCCTTGTAAGTACCCAAGTGTAGGAGTTTCGTAGCGTATTTAAGGCTAGTGGTGATATAAGCTTTAAAGTTTCTGTTTTATTTTATCACTTTCTCAGCAAAAAACTTAGTAGACCTTATTGTGTGCTCTCAAGGGTGACAGCAGCAAATAAATTAAGATCCAGCTTTAAGTATGAAGCAAATAAGACAGTGAATTTGTGTCACAGCATGTTGCTGATATCTTGTTTTAACAACTTCAAACATCCGTGTTAATTTGATAAATGCCACCTCTCCTAAGAACTGTGGTCACTTGAGATACAGTTGTCTGAAGATAGGTATCTAATGTTCTTACTCAAGTCTGATGAAGCTTCCCAGTTGGCTCCCAGATTTTGGTTGAGAATGATGCAGTCTTGCACTCTATGTTCCAGACCTGTGTGGATGCCTGGGATCTTCCAGGGCATCCTAAATGACACCAGACAGCCAATTTGCCATGGCTGCTACTTATCAATATCCTGGGGCTACCTTTCAGGAGTGGATTCATGTCTCTATGGAGCAAGCCTGAAGCAAGCCTGAAGCAAGATCCAGAGCACAGGGGCACTCATGCCCAAGAGCCCCCTGCTCACTGATACAACAGCAGAACTATGTGGAATAGTTCTCTACAGTCAATCTTCAGGCTGTCCACAGGGCAGACATGGGCAGAAGGTAAGCAATATGTAGATCATGAAGTACCTGTAGCCAATATACAGTAGAGTAAGAAAAACCCATTGACAAAATCCCAAAGCATTTTTAGGCAGATGGATTTCCAGCTTGTTCACTGTCCTTCTGGCAATGTTTCCTTAAGAGAATGTTCTGATGACAATGTGCTTTGTAGAGGCAGGTTGCCACACTAAAGACTGGGAGAACACCACTGTCATTTTAATTTCAAATGAAGATTGTTCTGCTCCTTTATCTTCTGATATCAGGACAGTTGTGTCTCAGAGCATGATGGTCATTAGTAGTATATTTTAGAGATGGATGTGGGCTCAGATTTCAGGAGTTTAAGTTTGAGGAGATTTTTGAGACCATCCCTTTAGATGTAGATGTCCAATTTACATATAAATTTAATTCTAAGTATATAGGTGTTTTTTTGGCTTTCAATTTATATCCTAAACTAAAACTACAAGGAATATGCTGCAACATAAACAAAATATATGCCAGACCTTAGAATCAAGGTTGTGTTCTTAAATTTAATTTTGGTGGTTTAAAGCAAGTTTTATCTCCTTTGTTTAAGGGAGGGAGGATTTACTCAGAGATTAAGATGCTTATTTTAAAATGTTTGTATATAGATTTCTAGGACGACGCTAGGGGCATCCCTGAACATCAGTGTCTGTTTTTATACAGCACCATGGGATATATCACATGGCCTCTAGCTGTGAAACCAGAATGTTGGGCCAGTTCTATAAGTTGTGTCAGAGCTGCCATCTCAATTACCTTGGGAGACCTCAACAAATAAATCACTTCCTACTTATCTCCTTGGTTGATTACAAACCTCTCTGTGGACTGCTGATTTCATGGTGTGAAGTTTCACGTATGAGCACGTGGTATGATTCTTGGGGTTGACTTGAGCAGGAGTAGGACTTGATGATCCTTGTGTGTCCCCTTCCAAAGTCAGAATACTCTATAATTCTGTGATTTACTAGAGATCAAATTTCTCATTGATGCTTAATTTTGGTGGACAGCCAAATATAGATACCTCAGTGTCAAAAGAAATCCTGCTCCGAGGATTCACAGTTGTTTTAATATGAGATCCTTGTATTGGGACCTAATGATCTATATCCATATTTAAAAGCAAAGAGGATTCATCATTTCTAAAGGGTAATTCATTAGCTTATTGTAGTGAATTGGCTTTGGTTGGATGCCAGGTGCCCACCAAGCTACTGTATCATTCTTCTCCTCAGCAGGACAAGGAGGGGGAGAAAATAAGATGGAAAAAATATTTTTGGTCGAGATAAGGGCAGCTTAATAAAGGATAAACGAAAGCACAATGTGAAAACAAAGGAAAACAAAAGATTTATTTTCTATTTCCCGTCAACAGGTGATGTCCAACCACTTTCTGGGAAGTCAGGCTTTGGTGCATGTAGTGGTTGCTCCAGAAGACAAATGTCATAATAACAAATGTTCTCCCTTGTTGCTGTGGCCCAGCGCACCTTGGGGCTGAGTGCCATACAGTGGGTGGAATTCCCCACCCAGGACTCTGATCCGAGGGCAAGGCCCGAGTCTCAGGCTGACACCCACTGTGTNTTCTCTATTGGTTGGTTTGTATCTGTTCCTCCCCTGATATGTTATGATTTGTTCCCTGTTACCTCATGTCCTTCCCTTACTGGCTTGCTCCCTCGTTCCCCTCTCTCTCCAACCCCCTTTAAAAAGTGCTGTCTCCCCCCTCACGGTGCCTTTGACTGACCGTCTCCCCGCCAAGCTCACCACCTGCCCTTTGGGGTGGGAATAAAAGTCGGAATTAAAGACACAGCGTTGGCCGTCTCTCTATCTTTTGCCCTCGCCAAGTTGCTGGGCAACAGCCGTGCTGCAGCCCGCCTTTCCTGCTTTCTCAGGCAATCTTACGGGTCTTTGACAGCCACGCCACGTGGACACCTGACCTTGTCGCTGGCCGAGACTACCGGGCGGTTAGCGGCCAGAGCGACACTCCCTCCTCCTCCTTCTTTCTCTTAGATGTGATTGCTGATGTGATGGCATGGGATATCCCTTTTATCATCTTGGGTCAGCTGTCCTGGCTGTGTCCCCTGCAAAGATCTTACCCACCCCCAGCCTACTGGTGAAGGGGACAGCCTTGATGCTGTGCCAGCACTGCTCAGCAGTAGCCAAAACACTGGTGCTTTATCAACACCTTTCCATCTACCAATGCAAAGCACAGCACTATGATGGCTGCTATGGGGAAAATTAACTCCTTCACAGAAGAAGAGATATTTCCTTCAACAAGCTTTCTGGTTTTGCTGTGAAAGTCTTAGTACCCTGATCTGTTTGCTGCCTTTCTCCTTGCAAACGGACACACAGGTGCCATCCATCTATAGCATGCTTTTATAGCACTTCCATAGGTGGATCAACAGTTCCTGGATATGCTACATCTTCTTGAACTTCCTGGATGATTTCAGACCTGAGTGATTCAGCTAATCTATGTCATGGGGAGACTTTATGGACTGTATGGAAAGGGAGGAGATACACCTGTAATTTCACCAGTGTCCTTTGTCTGATAGAAACATTATTCCATAATAATAGTGAATTTTCTGATAGCATCAGTGATCTTTTCCCTGAAGGTCTTACACAGCTGAGTATATTAAACATGCTTTCACAAATACAGTAACTTTCTTCCTTCATCCATCTTGTCTTCTCTAGAGGGATTTTTTTTCACTTTGATATGTTGCTCACCTTGTTACCACTCATCTTGTCGGCTATTTCCTCTGGTTTCAGACATATTATGCATGGCTGCTTATGTCTTGTTTTCAGATTCTTTCTGCCTTGGCCTGGAATAATTTTTGTCTATTTGATACTGCACTCCATTTCCCATATCTAAAAGTTTAAATTCATTTTTGCAGTATCTTTCCACCTACTTTCCAACACTGCATAGGCTTAAATACTGGGGGTACAGTACTAGGAGCAGATGTGGGGAGGAAGAATTTAGCGAGGGTGAAAGAAGTGACGCAGTCATGTTAAACATATAGTGTGTGGCAGGTTCATTTCTCCAGTACAATTAACGATGTCTGGAGCAGCCCAACTCAAAGCCCACTGAAATAATCTGCAAAATGCCGTTGCCCTTTTGAAATTTTGAAACCTTTGAGACAAGATTTCCAGAAATGAAGAACAATTAAGGGTCATGAAGTGAATATTAAGATGGGGATGTAGAGCAAATGGCCTCACAATTAGGACTCAGTGGACTTTCTCTAACAACTAACAGCAGTCTCCCACTCTCAGGCCCTCACATTATAGGGGAATTGGAACCATCCGAACTTCTGAGGGGAGACAACATAGAACTGGGTAGACGGTTCAGGAGGCTCCTAGATCACGCTGGTGACAGTTTTCTTACATGAATGCTTGAGATGCCAAACAAAAAAAATGCTGACCTTGCCTCACTGCTCACAAATAGGGACAGTGGTAATGGACAATAGCATCCCACTGAAGTGAAATCAAAAGAAAGGTGAGAGGTTGGGAAGCAGCATTAGGACCTTGGCCTTTAGAAGACTAGATTTCAGCAGAATGCCCTGGAAAGGGACAATGAGTAGGGAAGGTACTAAGCAGAGGCAGTATGGTTATTTAGGAATAAACTATTCTGTTATACAGAAGGACTGTGAATTTTACACAGCCTAATTTTTTTTTTCAAATTGATACACAGAAAGCCAGCATACAAAAGATGGAAGGAGAAAAAAGGATACACAGCAGAAAAGGGACATAAAAGCCCACTCCAGTAGAAGAGTTAGATTAGTGTCCCCTCTCTCAGCCTTTTCTTCCACTGCAACTCTACTAGAGAGCACTGTAAGTGGGATCAGGCAGAGTAATGTGGAAAGGGTAGATCTGAACAGAAGGCTGGAAATCCAAGTGTAGGTAAGGTGGAAAACAGGGGGTTTTTATTGTGCTAGACAAGGGATACTCTCAGAATCATAATATCACTTTGGTTAGAAAAGGCCTCCAAGATAATTGAGTCCAACCATTAACCCAGCACTGCCAAGTCCACAACTCCTTCTCTTAAAATCTGCTATAAGTTCTAGTCTATTACATATTTTCATTAATGAGACTCTGTCCATTGATTTCACTGGCTTTAGTTTAAGATCCTTTGTATGTCCAAGGGTTATACATGATAAGGCAGGAAATGAGCAATCAGTCAATGTAGTTTTTTGAAATCTCATTATCCCAGCAAGATGCATTTGCCCAGACAGGTTTTGATCTCTATTTCCAGAGGTACTAGCTGCATCTTTTCAGTTCATTTTTTCTTCCACATTTTGCACAGTCCTGTCATAAAGCTCTTAGGAAGTCTGGAATTAAGGTCTGAGTAACAGCAAGAGTATCCATTATTCTATCAGAAAGTTATTCTAACAGCCAATATTCTATTAGGAAAAAGCTCTTTGATTCCTGCAAATTTCAAAGATTAATCAAGTTTTAGCTCATCACCTGCACCATTTGCCTTAAGCACTATGAAAATCTTCTGTGTAATCTACTGAACATAGAGCCAAGTTAGTTAAAAAGAATTTTTGTTTCTGATATCAAATAATCATATTTAGGAAATTTGAATCTGCAGTTGTAAGATTTTCCACTGCTGTGATTCACGAGCAGATTGACCAGGACATACATCTCTTCTATAATAATTACTGTCCTACCATAAAGACTATTCTGCATCAAAGGTTATTGCTTAAAAAATAATTCTAACAGGCACAGAAGAAAGCTGGAAATGTGTAATCCCTCGTTTTCATGAAGACAAATTGCATTTTAAAATTCTCCTAATGAAGCAGCATTCATCAGTCCTCCTTCATCTATCTTTTCAGAGTGAGTTTCAGTGTAGAGATAAGAAGATTAATGTCTCTGAACTTTCCACCACTTTTTGTGCCATTATAATATTACCTCAATGAGATGAATTAAATCAACAGGGTTTCTAGTGAGTCCAGAAACAGTTTTACACATTATTTGTCCCTTCTGCCTTTCTATTATAGATCAGTAAAGATAAAACAAAGCTATTGAGAATCTGATTTGAGCTCCAAATTTCATTTCAATACCTAAAGACTCTTAATAAACAGAATGAGTAGGCCAAAAATGCATCATTATAACAATTCTTCCAAGTTCATATGTGGGTGTGATTATGCAAGTGTACAGGAATACATGCATTCAACAGACAAGTAATTTTTAAGTGCTTAGGGAGTTTGCATGTTCCTTACTTTAAAAGAGCCAATTTTTCAAGGGGTGTGTTCCAGCATCCTACCACAGAATCCACAATCAGCTTCACTTGGATACTGACCACCTCATCCCACAAAACCCCTCTTTCCAGCACTCTTATTATATGGTCTCAGAGTGCTGAGCTCCCAGGTTTTCTATTCCATGATTATAGATTTCAGCCATTAAGAGCTGGGATGCACTCGCTTGTTCTAACTAACTTTTCATTCCATGTGCCTTCCCACCAAGGCAAGTAAGGCTGGTGGGGCAAAAAGGGTTATCCAAAGCTGGTAAAGATAGAAGAATCTAGTAAATGTAGCTAACAGAAGTAATGTAGGTAGAACAAGTTTCCAAAGAAGAATATTAGATTAAACTTATTTTCTGGCACAAGAGTTTTCTAATCAGAAACTGACTTGTGTGTCATAGAGTAAGACATCAGCAAATGAAATAAAAATCACGATTTCTCAAAAAATCCCCAATGTAATCACAATCATGCTTCATGGGATGTTTATAAGAAAACACATGTAGCAATTTTTTTTTAGATTAAGATGTTTTGCAGAAGTATTTGTCGAATAGTTTTAAATAATACATATACTTGAGAAACTCACAATCTTTATAGACAACCTGGAAAAGCCAAAATGAAAGGAACAAAATATAATAGCTTGTGTAGACACACACAAGCTGTGGCATGATTCAGATGTGAAATTACTCTAAACACTGTTGGCAATACCATCAGGGTCAATCAGTTTTCCTTTCATTCAGTGAAAAATTAAGGTGACTTCATAAAAAGCAGATAATTAAAGTCAGAACCAAGCCCTTGGTTTTAAACATATGTGTATATATATACGTACAGACACACACACACACACACATAAATTAATCTGGACTCCAGCACAACGTGCCAAAACTATCAGTGAGGTATTACAGGATGCCTTTTTGTCTTACTGTTGGACACGTCTATTATTTCAAGAAAACTTTCACATTTCACAAAATGCTGACACCTTCTCACAGGTTTTTTTTTTTTTTTTTAGAAACAGTTTTAATTCAATTATTTTTGCATGACAAATTAGTAGTCAGGAATATTTTCCTAGTCGTGCAATTAGATGAGTTAGGTCACAGTTTGAGTAACTTTCAGGTGACAGGGATAATCCTTATTATATCTTTTAAGGTTATCAAAATTCTTTTTAAAATACATATATTGGTACATAAGACAAAAGTCCAAATTCACAGCAATTTATTTTTTCATACTCTTATCGTGCAATAGTTCAAGACAGAGAATAGAAAGTAACAGATTATCACTATAATTTATTTTTATTAGCAGAGCTGTTAATGGACGTAAACTAAACCACAGCATGTGCTGAACAAATTCAGACTCCCATTCACAAATACACAGATTATATATATGCACGTAAATATATATACACACATATATATGTATATATATACACATTTGTAAAGCTATCAGTGAATTGCTGTGTGGCATTAATGTCATTCCATTAGGAGTATCTTAATAAATTCATCAAACTTCCTCATAGACATAGATATTACTAATTACATTTTGGATTATTTGCCTCATATAGAAACACAAGTCATAAACAACTATGAAAAATTTTAAGAATTGCACTGTGATCCTGCTTCAGGCCTTCAGTCAGAAAGAAGTATCTCCTTTGCACAATTTGGTAAACACAAACTAAATAGATGGTCCTTGCCACTGAGAACTCCTGTTCTACATGGAAAACAATGAAAGACAGATAAATATATTCCTTGGTAGCAAGATGACTGGAAAGAAATGTTATTTACTCTGATGTACAGCAGCTGAAAGGTTGTAGCAGCAATACTTTTTTCCTTTTTTTCTTTTTTTTTTTAGTAGCTATTTTGTTAGCCTGGGTAAAAAAAGTCTTAATGAAACAAGTTGTTTGTGAAGTTCTTCCAACTTTAAGAGGCAATAAGAAGGAAAGCAATTAAGTGTTTGCAGAAAGTCTGGAGTTTGGTTTATAATAATACATGGCTCAGATGTTGTCTCTAAAGAATCAACTGTTAAAAGTTACACAGTGATAGTCCCCAGATATCCAGAGACCTAGAGCAATCTTTCCTTCCCACCCCATAACCACGGCAGAAAAGAAAAACAGTTGGTTTAAATTACAGCAAATAAATATCAGTTTTCTGATAGGAAGATATTAAAGGAGGAAGACAATTTTCTGGGCAGGCTCTTAGTTCTTGCACTCTAGAGGTCTTTCAAACAGGCTAGACCCAGCCTAAGGACATGAAGTCTGGGGTTTGTTTGACAGAAGTGATAGATAGACTGAAAATACAAGAACCTTGGAAGCAAACACTACTAGCTCGTTTTTAATGTATCTGAGAAGGGGGAGTTAGTGAAGGGAGAGAGGGAAAGTTGTAGCAAGATTTCACCCATATGATAGGAAAATGTTTCTTCAGCAGAGTAACTGTAAGCAGGACAAGATTTTATTCCTTAAGGCAAGGAAAAGGCTGCACAAGGAGGTAACACAAATAAGTGATCTAACTGTATAAGGTTGTTATGTTTTGGTTTGGGATATCTGCATTAACATAAAGATCTACAAAATGATGTGTCTACTAGTCAGCTCCTCATCAAACATTTCTGGGTATCCTCATTTGTGTTGTTTATTTCAAAAAATATTGAAACTCAGCTAAATTCTCTGCATATATTAAGTGGTAGGTCAGACTAAATGATCAGAATTATCCCTCCTGGCATTAAAATTATTAAATCCTGAAGCATAAGAATATATATTCCATTTACAAAATGAGCCAAATATTCTAGTTTACAAGCAAATGCAAATATATGATGCATAGGGATTAAGTCTCACATTTTTCAGTATAAATGGGTAGCATATACCCTAGTACAGCATACATGAAAAAAATGTTAAAGTACATACATTTGTTACCTAAATTTCAATTCCTTTTCTCCCTGATTACTATATTTTACCTGTAAAACTTGTGAGATAAGAGCATGCACCTGCCTAACTAGAACAAAAGCTTGTGCAGTTTGCAAAAAGCAGGAGAAACACCCCTTTATTCTTGAAAAATATCATTTGTCAAAGTATAAAGTTCTGCATATCCAAGACATTTTTCTCAAATGTCTTGGATATGCCTAAGTTTGTATGTTGGGGTTTTGCCATTCAGTACTGGAGGTGGGATTCATCTCACCTAATGTTATATCTGTAGTGAAAACCTCTGTGCAGTCATTTAGTTCTGCAGACTGTCCTTGTAGTCCAGGGAGAGAAATGGGCACTGCTAGATTGTAATTCGTGTCCTCTTCCTTCATATATCTAAACTAGGTCAAGACAAATTAATACCTAGAAAGGCCCATTCCTTTCCACTGATTATAAAATAAGTTTGGCCTTTCTGGTTCAAACATAGATGTCTACACTGCAGTCATGGGTGTTCTCTTCAGCAACTGAGTCTGTTAAAGGAAGAAGTGGAAAGGATTTGCAGGATCTGACAAAGCTTTACTACAGTTTTCTGAGTATTAGCAATCTGTGAAGGTAATGAGCTTTTTATTTTTTTTTGGCCACATTCGCTATTGTTATCTTTATAGACGTGTTGGAATAATGAGCAGTGAACAGAAAGTATGTGGTAAGTGGATTCAGAACCTGAAAATAATATGCAAACTACCAAAATCTTGCTAACAGAGATAAAAGAGCAGGATGTCAAACTAGGGGAGAAAGCTGTAAAGTATGTTAATGAGCATTTTTGGTCTATGTGGATTGACCTATCAAAAGCAAATAAAAACCAAAAAGATGAGTTAGAATGGAAGATTAAAAACTAAGACAAAATAATATAATGAAATCTCTAAAAGGAAATCTTTGAATTCACTAGTGTGAATTCACTAATGTGCTAGTTCTAACCATGATGTTTAAACATACAGAAATCTAATACTGAAAATAATTATATTATCTTGGTATATTTGATATATCATGGTCATAATACAAATATAACTTTAAAAATTCATGTTTTATAATGCCAAATAATTGTGTTGTGTAGTAATATTTGAAGACCATACAAAGAAGATACACAGAAAGGCAAAATATATGTAAAAGGGAACAAATAGAAGGACAAAGATAAAGTGTAAGTACTAAAACATTATCATAATAATCTCATCATAATATATAACACAGAATCACTAAGAAGACAGAAAAGACTTGAAAAAGCACAGTAATAAACCACAGCTGTTTCACAATTGGTATCAGGTAGAAGAGAAGTAAATGCAAATATAGAGGAGAAAATAAAGATAAGACCAAGAAAAGGAAACATAGGTTTGACTATAAAAAGTAAGCTGGAAAATAATTTACTACATTGCACAGCACAAAATAGTCATCTATTTAAAACAGGTTGTACAAGTATGGAATCATTGAAGTTGGAAAGGATTCTTAAGACCATTGACTCCAGCCTTTAACCTAAAAATACCAAAACACCCCTGAACTTTGTCCCTAAGTGGTACATCTACATATCTTTTAAATAACTCCAGGGACTGTGACACAGCTTCCTGGGGCAGCCTGTTCCAGTGTTTGACAACCCCTTTCAGGGGAGGAATTTTTCCTAATATCTAATCTAAACCTCCTCTGGCCCAGCTTAAGGGCCTTCCTCTTGTCCTATCACTAGTTTTCTGGAAGAAGAGACCAACACCCATCTTACTAGAACCTCTTCTCAAGTGGTTGTAGAGAGCAACATCTTCACTTGAGCCTCCTTTTCTCCAGATTAGACAGCCCCAGCTCCCTCAGCTGCTCCCCATAAAACCCTTCACCAGATCCTTTGCCCTTCTCTGGATTCGCTCCAGCACCTCAATGTTTTTCTTGTTGTTAGGGGCCTAAGCTGGGCACAGAACTCAAGGTGTGGCCTCACCAGCACAGGGAGATGGTCACTTCCCTGGTTCTGCTGGTCACACTGTTTCTGATACAGTCCAGGATGTCATTGCTCTCCATGGCCACCTGTGCACACATTTAACGGCGCTAACCCGGATGCTCTTGAGGTAGCGACAGCGCCTTTATGCGAGTGAAATCCCGGCCAGGATGAGTTGCAATGGTTTTACAACTCTCCCAAGGCACAGAGTCCCAGCTACCGCAGATAACCTGTTTCTGCTGGCTCCTCTAGGACGAGAGTTTCCCCGGGCGTGGTGTACTAGCGCTGATGAGAATAAAAGGCTACACAGAGGGCTCTTCTCTGGGATAACAGCCGATTTATTGTGAATCCAGTGTTGTGTTATGAGGGTCCAGGACGGGAGTCCAGAGACATCCAGGTGGCTGGAGTAACTCAGAAGAAAGAGACCGAGGAAGCCCTGCAGGGCTCTTGTAAAGAGAGGTGGTACCAGGAAACACCCAATGGAAAACCGCGTAATTCAAGGTGACCAGTGGAGGGGAGAGCTTCCCAGGGCATAGCCATGTATGGGATCTAAGGTATGAATACAGGTAACACAAGAGAAATATGGGACTTCACCACAGCTCAGGTAGAGGGTTCAGATATTGGAGGAGGAAGGTTGAGGGCATTGCCTTGGCTTTCTTTCCACCAAACCTGAAGCTCAGAAGCAGCAGCCTCTGCCAAGCATGCTGCTACACACGCTGGCTCATGTTCAGCCACTGTTTTCCAGCACTCCCAGATTCTTTTCTGCTGGGCCACTTTCCAGCCACTCTGACCCAGCCTGTGGTGCTGCAGAGGGTTGTTGTGTGACAAGTGCAAGGCCTGGGACTTGGCCTTATTGAACCTCACACAACTGACCTCAGCCCATCGATCCAGCCTGTTTAGATCCCTCTCCACAGCCTTCCTGCACTCCAACAGATTCACACTCCAGCCCAACTTGGTGTTGTCTGCAAAATGACTGAGGTTGCCCTCAACCAGTCATCAGATCTCTGATAAAGACATTAAACAGAACTGGCTGCAATACTGACCCCAGCAGGCCATCAAATACTTCCTCCAGGACTGTAGGGGGTCTTTTCTGCCTGTATTTATCTTAACCCATGAGTTTTAATTTTTTACCAATTTTCTCCCCCATTACACTGTGGGGGAGGGAAGGAGTAGCTTGTGTTTAGGAATTAATCAAGAATGTGGTCTTTAATAAGGCGTATGACCACTTATAACTGGGAATGTGAGACATACAAAAGGGTGAAAAGGGGAAAATTAAAATCAGTTTTAAACAGGTAATCATAATGTGGAATGATAAAAATACAACACTTGAATGTCCCATTGTGAAAATTTTAAATGGAGAACAAATGACCAGAGTAGTGTGCAGTTTCTATTTGTTGTTTGGAAAAGTAATCAATACAAACCATTCTTCCTTAAAAATGTCATTGTAGATATCACTGGAAATACCTATTAGGATAATTCTATATGTCCTAATTGAGTCAGAGTGCTCTCTTATCTTAGTGTTCTGCTTCAGAGATCTGTTAGATTCCAAACCTGATTCTGCAAAGAAATTAATAGAGAACATAGATTTATCACTCTACATATTTTAACTAATCTCTATTACTAGAAAAATCATAAAGTATGTAGAAAAAAATCAAAATAATAGTAGTTAATATCCCATTCTCAAAATAACCTAAATATTAAACCTAGTCCAACACAGTAAGATTAAGTCATTCAAGTGTTATATTATCATTGAGAAAACAGCAACCTTATTTCACTATCAACCATAAAAGTGATTGAATGTTGTCAGTCTGAATTCTGAACAATATATATTTATAGCATTTCCAGCAAAATGTCTGGCTGCATGAGGATCATATCACTGCCAAGTTTAAAGCAGTGCCAGATTAGGCAGCCTGCCCAAATTATAGCTCCACATGTTGTGCAGGTCCTGTCTTATACACAGGAAGACATTTTAGCTGATTGTAGAATTCTTCCTGACTTGAAAATCTACAAGTCTAAGATAATACTTCATCTCTTCCTTGTCAGAATAGGGTTTCAATAAAGCATCCCAATGCAAACATCCCAAGGTGACACAGATTGCTACATTTCAAATTCACATGACAAATTTAGGTGAAAACAACATGAGCTCTCAAGATTAAACGTACAACTTCCAACCCATGAAATATATGCATGTGTGATCTTTTAGACAGCAAAGTTGTTTACCCAGGGGCTGTTTTAAGTATTTGAGGAACTATCCTGTCAGCACTGTTTTCAGATATATTCTGTAAGAAAGAAACACTCCCATGCATACAGCTATAACCAATCACTTCTTGCATTAAGACAAGAATGCTGCTTGAGTCCTTATCCTGATAAGTAACAGGAGAAACAAGCCAGAAGGAGTATTCACCATTATGGTTGTTATGACAAGAAGCTATTAATAAGATTACACTCTGATTTCACTGACTTTTATGTTCAAGGAGTGGATTTTCTGGCTCAGAAAGGCTTAGTTTTCTATGGCTGTCAAATATTAGGTGTCTAGTGGTCATAGATTTTTTGTTAATATCAGTGTTGATAGACCCTCCTCAAGACTGACTGGGGCACAGGAGAATGTCCCTTCCCAGGTGTGGTGTTGTAGTTTGAGGTTTATTGGCTCTGTCATAGACGTATTCAGAGAGCTTCAGTTGTTCCTGTTCTTTCCAGTTTTGAAGGTAGAGGTTTAAAAAGAAGCTCTTCTCAGAGAGAAGAATCAGCCCAAGTTCACAGTCATGAGAAAATGGAGTGCAGTTGCATTGTCCTTGTGTAAAAGATAAAAATTCCCCATTGCAATAACTAGGGGCTTGGAAATTCCACAAATCCAGAAAGAGACCCAGTAATTTACCTAGAAGTAGTAAGTACTTAGCCTCAAGATGCTTTTAACAAAATAGCAACAGAAAAATTGAAATAAAATTATCCAGAACTAATTAGTTCAAATCTGTTTAGTCATTTTCTGAGAAGCATAGTTTCTGCTTTGCACTCACTTTAGATTTTTTATTTGACTACTTGCTATCTCAATTTTGTGTTTCAAAAAATAAAGCTAAAGTCTAAATAAAGCTGTGTTTTACTAGACCAAAATTAATTTTTTTTCTTCCTAAAAGTCAAAATTACGTTTGACAGCTTTTATGTGGACGTATCTACCTTATGGTATAAGGTACATGTTGGAATTCCTAATCTGATTTTGTGTAAAAAGATTATCAAACTTGGTTCAGCTGCCACTTTTATGTGTGCAAAACAGGAACAACATGAACCAGAGTTATACATGATTTAATATCACTGTGAATTATATCAGAATTTGTGAGAATTAAAATAGGACAATCCCCATCTAACTTACTGTAAAAATACAAGTAGATGATACCAGCTAAACCCAGTGTTCTTAAAAGTTTAAAATCCTTATTGCTTTATTTAGTAGGGAGGTAAATAACGAATATGGCTAATTTCTTTTTTATTACTTTTTAATCTGATTAATAGATTTTCATTTTTTAAAGCCTATTAGATGGTTGATCTAATTTAAAGCTTATAAATTTTACAGTTATATATAATGTAATTACAGTATATAAGTCTAATAGACTGATGATCTTTAGAGATTCAAAGGGTTCTTCAGTTCAGCACTCTGTGGATTATTAATTTTCAGTGGTTATCTGGTCTAAAGTTGTGAATTGTTTAATATGAAGCTGTCATGTGGATCACCAATCTTAATAAGTGGTAAAAGCAATTGAATTATTTACCAATACCTCTTTAAAGAAGAACAAAAATCATGACACTTTACTGACACTTTCAGCATTATCAAGGTAAAGGCTGCAGCTCCTATTCAAACAAACAAAGAGACAAAAATAACAACATACATTCCCACCTCCTCAACCCTCAAAGTGGTCATCATTTATTCAAAAAGGCAGGGAGAACCTATTCTATTTTCTTTTAAACATCACATTATATGTTATTTGAAGTAGTGTTCTTGAGTATATCATCCCTCACTATCTTTAGGATTCTTGACCCTAGAAAGGAAAAAAGTAAAGTAAATAAACATTTTTCTGCAATGCACCTTATTCTGTTGACTTACTAATGATTTCCCTTGGAAGACAGAAGAATCACCTTTTGTATTTGAGGTAGCTTGGTTTCATTACCAACTCTAAACAAAATCCTCCTCAAAATGATGCCATTAGCTGCACAGCAACAAGATCTGCATTCTTACCCTTTCACCCATCAACCTGAAACAAATGGTATTCTACAAACACTTTAAATATAAAAATATGCAACCATGTCATTCAAAAATGTACCTTCCAAGATTGTCTTTGTTCAGGTGAATGTAAGAAACTGGAACTGTGTCAAAACAATAAATTTAAAACATTTCTTCTTACTAATATTTCCTCAGAGCCCTTGACCAGACAAAATTAAACTAGAGCCTCACCTTTATTAGTCACTCAAAATATGAACTCTTGCCTTCTCTGTTGATCTTATCCATTCTGCAAGAATATTTTGATAATTCTAATGTTTTTGGGTTGTTTTCCTGTTTTGGTTTGGTTTGCTTGGGGTTTTTTTCTGTAAAATAATAGTTTAGAAAGTGTAATAAGGTCACAACAAAAAAAATGTCCACACTGGTTCAACAGGACAGTGTTATTGCTCTTTCTTTTCTAGATCATATTCATATGAATGAAAATAAATCACACATACTTTTGGAGAGGTTGGACACTGCTGCTAGCAGGTATCACTATTCCAAAATTGCAAAATTTAGGATTTAAAACTCAATAGCTGCAACTGCCATAGAAGGCAGTATTATGACAATTTTCTATCCAATACAGAGGGATTGGACCTTGATGATCTTTGACGTCCTTTCCAACCCAAACCATTCTGCAATTCTATGATTCCATGGTTGCAATCCATCTGAAGTGACCAAAGCTTGTGCTTCTGACTTTGGAATTGGGTGCTAAGAAGTTGGGTATGTGAAGTAGCAGTATACTTGATACAGCCAGTGGAGTGAGTCAAAGATCACTGTACCACTAACAGTAACAGAGCGAGAAATTAATTCAACAACAGGCTCCCAAAGGAGTTTCTAGTCATGGTATAGTGGATAAGTTTTATAATGTTGTCTATTCCCAGCCTTTGAAATTCTTCTAAATTCTTCTTTCACTTATTCTCCTTACTTTCCCTTTTTATCATTAAAAGGAGGAAAAGCAGGTATCTTCCACAAAAATATCCAAAGAGAACAGATCACCTTACATCTACTCAGCACTTTTCCTCCATTTCTTGGCCAAAAATGTTGACTCCAAGGAAATACATATAATGGTGCTCAAATCTGCCAATTGCCCTGCCAGTCTTGAAAATACTGAAGTCTTGACAAACCCTCAAAAAATCAGGCGCTGAATTTCTGAAAAGAATGTATTGTTCACTCGTGACTTATTGAACATTATAGCACAGCACAATATTGAAGCTTGTCTTCTCAGGTATTGGAGACTTACATAATTAATGCAAACAAATTGTCTTATAGCCATCCCCCAAATATGAAGATGTAAAGATGAAGGAGAAGCATATAAACTGAGAATGCTGCACCCACGTAGAGGTACAATTTAGAGACTCTCTAGCTACATCTCTGTTAGGAATTTGAACTATGTCAGGGACTACTTGGGCTGGGTACCCCCTGACAGTTTAAGTCTCAGGGAATAGACAGAAGTTGAAGTACACAACATAAAAACACAAACCACAAGACTTTTGATTACTTTAAATGTCACAGATTTGTAATCTTTTCTTCTCTGAGTTATCCAGTGGTCCTTCAATTTCTTTAACATGTGTAAAAGACCAATTAGAATCCCAAGGTCTCCTTCTCTTGTAGCACCTTTTCCACACAACATGGATATACTCTGCATCTTCCTGCTTCTACATCTCTTCACTCTAATTGCTGTTCCTCCAGCTCTCACTTGTCTTCTATCTAAGCTTCTCAAACTAATCACCTGTCCTAATAATTTTGAGGCCCCTCTAAATAGTGACTGTTGCAGTGCCTCTGGGCATAGCCAACGGCCCGGCCCGGCCCCGCTGTACTGGTGCCGTGGGGGCTCCCTGGCCACAGAGGGGAGGGGCGCTCCCTGCCCTAAAGGGCAGCCCATTGGTTGCCCTGCTGTGTGTGGACAGCCGTGTGGCTGGCCAGCGTCTCTGTCAGTTGTTTCGGTCCTCCACAGCCATTGGTTCTGTCCCTGATATAACTGAAGGCCCTCACCAGCCCCCTCTGTCTTTGTACACACCCTCTTCAACTCCAGTATTAAAACCTGCTGGTAATAAGCGGAAAAGAACCCTTCCTCGTCTCTTCACTTTTACGTCTTAATTAAACAGCGTGCACGAACTGAGCAAGCACCCCACAAGAGCTCTGAAGGAGGCACAACTCTATAGAGACTGGGAAAGGCTGGAATCGCTTTTCTCAGGTCACGTGATTGCTGCCATATATTAAGCAAATAGGACAATAAACTCTCTCTCCAGCTGCATTCACTGCGCTCGTCGTGCTTATCACCCATCAAAGCAACATCCCACAGCAACAATTCTGTATTAACATTTGTAAACTGCAGCATAGGTCTGTTACAGAGCAAGAGTCAGGAAGCAGTGCTTAAAACGCTCTAAGCGTTGGGAATGCTTCAGTCTGAGCACGAGCTGATGTCCAGGATTGCCCTTCAATAAGTTGCCCTAACTGAAGAGAAAAGCAAAAGAAAGATCTAGAAAGCACATGAACAACAAAACAGAAAAAAAAATGTTGCATCTACAAAAAAATGCAATTGAGATATATGGTAGCAAGTAGCAAGATATTGAAATAACTCAAGAAATTTTTGCTTAAAATCTGTGGAGGTTAAGACAAGGAGTGTCGACAAAATTTCAGACTGGTCATCAGGAAAACACACTTTAATACTAATATTGTCTTAGGAATCTGTTCTGTTTCGATCATTAGGTATCTGTTACAGGAAACTTAAAAGCACATATAAAAATTAAATGGCAATCATTTCTTTTTCCTTGGGTCTCTCTTCCCTGGATGATCCCTTGAATTCCTTTTTAGCCTTGTTTTTAGTAATTCTATGACTTGAGAAAGCTTTCACAAAGATAATGGAATTTTATTGCTACCTGGCTTTTCAGCAGCTAAGTCTCATTAAATTTAATTCTCTTTCTGAATTCATAAAGGAATTCTGAAATTCCCACGGGAATTTTGCTATCTCCTAATCTTTTTTTTCTGCAAATACCCTTTTATCAAAGGATTCCTACCAATAAATCCAATTTTCTCCTGACATATCTGTAACTGGTAATGTTGTAGAAACAAAATATTCTGAAGCAAATGAGAATTAGGAAAGGTCCTTCTGGAAGTCAGATTTCAGGTGTTGATACTGTACAGATTTCATTATCCATAGTAATTGTAAAAGGTGCACCTGACTGCAGGTAGTATGAATGATAATGTGTTTCTAAGTAGGCTCTTATTTAATTTTTTTGGTGGTTTTTGATTGACTGCATGTTTCCTCAGCATGGGAGAACACTACTACAATCTTGTAAAACGTACACTTTTGAGCTCATATATGAACTGAATGCCTCCTCAATGCTTGAAGCTTAAGGCAATGGAAATTATTATGCACCTGTGATGATACAATCTGATAATAGAAGCTCTTTGCTTCTTAGCTAGTTCATCAAAAGAGGATAATTCTTTTTTTTGTCACCCTCTTCCTCAGCTTTTTACTTCAGCTCCAGTTTAGAATGTTAGCTCTAGAGAAAAACAGATACAGTTTTGAAATTCATTGTCATAAAGCAGGACTGAAGGGTATTTATGATTAAAAGCTTTAAGTGTGCATATGTATGTATCAACATTATGACTGAAAGGCATCAATTTTCATTGCTGCTCTTGGCAAGTACTCACTGGGGCAAGTCTTTTATCTCTCAGTTCAATAAATTTAGTCTTTAACCCATCAGTCATATTCTGTACCGGTGTATAGGTATTGCTGGTAGTATGAGGAAACTAAGGCATGCAAGATAAAGCTCTGAGGAAAACATTTCATGTTAATAAAGGATTCAGCAGTGGGAAGGGATCTGGAAGCTGTCTTGATGAGTTGAGTCAAAGATTTGTTAAGACCAGAGAACTATCACTCATCCAAAGTTGTCAGGGTTGGGCCGTCACTGACTTTACCAGTCTCCTAACCCCAGCCTAGGGTGAATACAAAGTCAAAGATTAAGCAAATTGCAATATGAAGATCCATCATGTTGTTAAAACATAATGACCTATAACTGCTATTAAAAGCTAGAATATATTTGAACACCTGATGATTGCTCTAACTTCTGTAGGGCCTCATCTGTTTATGCAGCATCCTGTTGTGAAGCAATAAGCTCTCCAGGCTCACTTACATTTACCTTTCTTTCACTTAACTGTACTCAATTTTGCTTTGACCAGCTATTACACTCTTAAGTTCAAGTGACTTGATGAGGACCATGGATTTAACTCAGTGGAATGATTCAGAGTTTACAGGTCATATAAGAGCTATAAGAATTTTCTATGGCAGGCATAGATAGGTAATTGGGTGGTGGCAAACATCCAGGAGGTCACAGAAACTTTTTGGAAAACATGATGATCTAGTACATGAATCAGCATAGGATTCAGTTTTGGAGTTCTTCCTGTGCAGGGCCAGGAGCTGGACTCAATGATCCTCAAGGGTCCCTTCGAAGTCAGGATACTCTATGATTCTGTGAGTGTGTGTATATGTGTGTGTGTGTTTGTGTGTTGTAGTCTAGGTTATAAGAAAATTTTTATTGCCCATGGTATCTATAAAGCTTTCATGTTCAGGACATTTTCAAATTTGTTTTTTATACTCAACAGACTGTAAAATCTGGGTTCAAGTTTGCTGTCTATTGTGCACATGAAGACTCTAGCATTTTATGATAAATTGATAATTGACCCAAGAGAACATCTCAATAGTTCAGTCAGCTTCAGTACATTATTCTAGGAGTAGCTAAGGTCTCAGAAAATGACTGATTCATTGACTACATGTATTCTCAGCTGATTAACTATGCCTGGTAAATATTCATAGAATATTTTTGTTAATATACTGTATGCTATATCATCTTTTCTGTTAATCACATTCAAACAAAAATAAGGCAATTGCTTTTAATTTCCCTTTTTTTCCCCCCAGTGGTTAATTGCCTAAAAAATTCAGTGTGTGACTAAAATACAGTGCAGCCATTAATAAAGCCATCTCTCCAGAATGAGATTATGAGCTATCAGATCACATAGTTATTCTTTTCACAGTTATGACGCCATACAGAGACCTTTTTTTTTTCCTACAGGTTTAATTAGGGTGCCCCAAGGGACATTGTACCACAGAGACAACTCAGAGAGACTGAATAACCTTTTGTTGCTTTATGACTTTTCTACAGAATAGATTTGTTGCTTGTTGCCCACCTCAGCATCTAAACACAGCATGGCTGTGAGTCTCTTCTGGTAGGGATATTAACTCTGGGTTAACATCAAGGTTTAACATCTTGGTTTCTCATCAAGCTTTTGAAGAGTAAACAGATATCTGGTATCAAAATACATGTAGTTGATACAGAGCACAGGAGGAATTATATTCTCACTTCACGCCCAATATGTTCAAAATTTCTAAATAATCCAGTTGTAAATATTCAGCAAATGAAATTGCAAGGTCAAGGTAGAGTGAGGAGTCTTCATAAATCACAGTGAGCAGAAGAGATCACCTGATGTGGTCCCACAGAGGTGGGAGGTTCTGAAGGTTGGGTTGAAGGCAGAGAATGGGACTGGTTTCAGAAAACATCAGTATGTCCCACACAGAGATAAGGAATAAAAATTAGAAGAGAGAATAAGTGCCTACTTCTGCAGAGTGTACACACTCTTCTCAAGTGCCGAGAGATTTCAGACAAGCAATAAAAGTAAGCATTGCCTCTTACTTGGGGATGGGTCACAAGACAGAAGACAAAAAACATAAGACCTCGACTGTTGACATGAGAAATCCAACACTTCAATAAAGACAAAGGAAATACATAGAATTATAGGGAAAAGAGGTTGTAAGGGAGCCCCAGAGGATATTTAGTCCTACCTTCCACTGAAATGTGAATGCATCTCATGGTTTTCTTGAATTTCTCAGCACTTTGCTCACTCAAATTTTGAAAATTCTCAGAGGGGAGCTTCAACAACCTGTCCAGACAAACTGTTTTAATTCCTAACCACTATCATTTTGAAGAACTGTTTCCCTTCTTGAAACCTGTGCCCAATGTGTCTTGTCCATTCACTGCTCAGCTCCAAAAAAAGTGTTTCTCTCTCTTCTTTATAAGCTCTCTTTTAGGAAGACTGCAGTCAGATTTCCTTTACCCTGTCATTTCCCAGAGCCTTCTTTTCACCATGCTTTTCTCCATCATCTGTAAAGACAAATGGTGTTGAACCCAGGTTTACTCCCTGAGGAACTGTTAGCTTGGGACAAGTTGGATGTTTTACTGCTGAGTTCAAAAACTTGTTGGTTGCCTCTAACCACAAAACATTGAGCAAAATTGTCCAGTCAGTTTTCTACCCAGCTTAAGGTATTCTTATCTTAACCATAACTCGTCATATAATTGGTATGGTGCTGCAGGTAAAAAGCATGAGTAACTTGGAGCCTTCAGCAGCGGTCACGTGACCTGTGAAAAGCATTCCAGCCTTTCCCAGTCTTTGTACAGTCGTGCCTGCTTCAGAGCTTCCACGCGGTGTTTGCTCAGTTCACGCACACAGTTTAATCACAGTTTAATTAAGCAGCAAAAGTAAAGAGACAAGGAAGGGTTCTTTTCCGCTTATGACCAGCAGGTTTTAATACTGGAGTCGAAGAGAATGCGGATAAAGACGACCCAAGGCTGGTGGGAGTCAGCTGTTATGCCAGGGAAGTGAAGGGAAGGCAGTCGGGAGAGAGCCAATGGTTGTGGAGGATTGGAATGACTGACAGGTGTAGCCGCGCTGCAGTCCGTGCTCTGACGAGGGCTGGGGACAGGCCCGAGGGTGCACAGCGTCCTGCGCTGGCTTTCCCTGGTGGTACAGGGCCTGGCTGCCAAGCTGCAGTGCTTTTCCCCCAAGCAGGGTTCCAGCCGTGCCTAGCTGGACAGTGCTGGCTCCTCTGTTGAGCAGGATTGCCCGTAGCCCGCTGTTCTTCGGCGGGACAACGAGAACAAAGACCAAAGGAGGGGCCTTTGTCCAGTGATTTCAGCTCTTTATTAGGGTAGGGCAGCAGGAGAGGGTCCAGGGAAGGGTCCGGGAGCAGGAGCAGGAATGAGGGTCCAGGCAAGCTGAAGGGTCCGGAACAAAGAACCCAGCTCACCAACTGACAGGGGTTTATATAGGGAAAGGCAGAGGGGTACAGCCAATGGGGAAACAGAAATTACAACATAACCAATGAGTAACTGAGGATACAAGAACTTACTACAATGTAACCATATATGGAACATTACATAACTGGGTAATAAACCAATGGAAACAACGTATGCAAAAGGCAACCGAAAGGAATCATGGATGGGGTAACAGTGTCACCCTAACCAGAATCGCTGTCTCAGAGGGCAGTGTGCTGAGCTCCCTTCCACCAGGGTGGAGGCCTGCTTCCTGTGGCTTTAGCCACGCACACTGCCACAGACAGGGGCATTGGCCAGTCACACAGCTGTCTGCACACAGCAGAGCAACAAATGGGCTGCCCTTTCAGGCAGGGATCGCCCCTCCCTGCCATGGCTGGGGTGTCCCTGCGGCCACCCGGGGTGTGCCATCAACAGCTCCATCGGCGTGCGGGAGGAGGAGCCAGCGCCACCGGTGCGGTGGCTCTGGGACGAGCTCCCTCATGGCAGGCACAGAGGAACAGCTGTTGCCCAGCCCCGGGCCCCCCCAGCATGTGGGCTGCAGGATCAAGCCCCCTGTGGAGGGGGGGACGGCCAGCTAGCCCCAGAAGCACTGCAACAGTATGGCATACTGTGTCAAAATCCATGCTGACTGTTCCCAGCCACCTTTATAACTTTTATATGCCTGGAAATTGCTCCCATGAGCCATAGACAAATTTAAACACCATACAGAAACCATCTGAAGTGTTTGTCTTCTCACAAAAGGCCCCAAAGGGTTATTCATTGAAATAAACAACATATTTAAACATGTCATATTTTCCATGTGCCTCCTATTTAGGTGGGGTAAAACATTGTCACAGGATGCCAAACCCTGTGTTTGTACTGCCAGGGAGGATGAATTCTTTGTGCCTTGTGCACAAGGATGCAGAGTTTGGTCTTTTGCAAATACTGTGTCAGAACAAGAAGTGTGTGCACTGTTCCACTTCATGCTCTTCTTTCTTTAGGATGGAAATCAACAAAAGAGGGGCTAAAGTTTATTCCAGTAGAACCCTTCAGGTTCTACCATTACACTTCTGCACTGCAATGTGAATTTAGTATTTGAACCCAGTAGTAGATAAGCAATGTGCAAGAGCAGGAAAACACTTTTATCCAGGTGTTTCCTTTACTCAGTTAAACAAGTTGAAATGGGATTTATTTTTCTTAGGATATGGGGTTTTTCCTCCCCTTAGAACCTTGATTTAAGATGGTCACAGTCCTCACTGAAAAGGGTTTTAAGTGTAAACTTAAGCTTAGAAAAGGCATTGCTTGCTTTTATTGATAAGAAGAGGAGCTGGAACTATTATATTTAATGCTAAAAAAAAAAAAAGCTTTGAGAGCAGTTATAATCCTCAGTCTTGAGAGATCAATGAAAGCTTAACGGAATGAAGTCTTCTTGGGGACAGACTCTAATGCATTTTCCTGTTTCTCAACTGACCATTGCTAGAGACAGAATATTGGATTAGGCAAGATCTTTCTATGTTTTTCATCTCCACTACCTGGTAGGAAGAGCTATCAGCAGGGGGGCTACCGTTCTTGAGAGAAGGGACTTACTGTCTTTCTTCCGTGTTGATGTTATGGACATGCTGGTATATTTTCCTCCCTTGCAAATCTTGTATATATGTTCTGAAGAATGTCACACTTATCACACTTTTTTGAACTTTTGTTGTGAAAAAGGCATTAATTAAATTTTTGCATCCTTCAAAATTCATATGCACAAAAACATGAATTCTGAAAGAGAAAATAAAAGTAGCTCATATTATATAAGCCAAATATTTAAATCAATATATTGAGGATTGTCACACCTGCACATAAGTTTTGATTCTCAAAGGCAGATCTGCAAATTCTTTTTCTCCAACAACAAAAAGCTTTGATTTCTGTAGACTGACAATGCTAAAATGGCTTGACAAATAGAAAAATCATTCTATATGTTTCAGGACCAAGTGATAAATTGTAAGAAAATAGGTGTTGAAATCAAAGCACAGTGAGGAAATGTTGAACAAAGAAGTGTTCAAATGTTTGAACAAAGAAGTGTTGTCCATGAAATACTCAGTTGTCATTCTGAATCTTCCACTAATTTCTATGTTGCCTTGAGCAACTCACCTAAATCTCTCTGTTCAGTTGTGACTTTTTAAAACTGAGATACTCAAATTTTATTTCCTATTCTATGGAGAAAACTTTCATTAACTAGTTACTGTCTGTGAAATCCTCTAAAATGTAAAGTGTCCTGTAAGTATGCTAGCTTGTTTAAGAAAGTATTTTTATGCATAAATGACAAACTTCTCCAGTCAGTAAACTTGCTAGAGGAGTAGATTAAATGCATAAATGAACATATTCAGCGGGTGAAAAAGCAAGGTTAGATATAACTTCAAGGAGGAAACTGGAGCATAGATGGGATGGGTTGTAGAGCATCACAGCTATCAATATCAGGCATATTTATGTGCCTGCTGTAGATCTATTAAACTGCCTTAGGAGAACGGTGTGGCAGTAAAACAATAAAATGTAATTAGACTAAATTTGGAGTGGTGTCACTATACAAAAAGGACAGTTGCATTGTGGAAACATATTTTGAATCTCTTAAAAATCAGGAATATAAAGTATTAGAACACAGCAGCTTGCTATACGGCAAACATAATCAATAAAGGGCCAGAGAGCAAATTAAGAAAATATCACCTCGTGCCAAACCACTCACCATGGTGTTTGACAGACTTGTTTTAGTGAGGCCTGTAGCACTAGGACATGGGTTTTAAACTAAAAGGGGGTAGAATTAGACTAGAGATAAGAGAAAAAAAATTACAGTGAGGAGAAAGAAACACTGGTACAAGTTGCCCAGATCAATGTGCTAAATGCTTCATCCCTGGAAACATTCCTGGTCAGGTCAGATGGGGCTCTGAGCAACCTGATCTAGTTGCAGGTGTCCCTGTCCATGGCAAGGTGGTTGGACTAGATGGCCTTTAAAGGTCCCCTCATATCCAAACTATTCTATAGTCATATGCTACAAACTGCAGAAAAATAAGAGAATCTTTGAATATTGCAAAATAATCCACTAAATTCTAATCATTGGCTAGATACACAGACATGAATCAAACATCACAGAAGAAAAACCTTGAGACTGAAAAAATTGAAATAATAAACATTTCACCAAAGGCAACTGTGTCTATTCAAAGCACGTAGATGTTTCCATGTGGTAGAAAAACAAATACAGATGATTTATGGATTATTGCAAAAGAATAGGTTCCCTTATGGCACTAGAATATTTTCTTTCTGCATTCAGGGGTGCAAACTAAATTTTTACTGGATATCCTTTCAGTGTTGCCCAATACCATGAATAAAACTTAATTTTAAAGTATTTGGAAAAGAAATGTTTGTAAATGTAATAATTCAGGTGGAAAGAATGATTGTAAAAATCTCATTTTTTTCCTCTAAATTAATAATTTACTCTTAATAATTTACAAATCTAAAGTTGCAAACATCCATTATGGTTTGAAATGTCAGGTGATTTATACCCATAAATAGTTCATAGTTGAAGATTAAAACTCAAACCAAAACTTCTCTAAACGACTGCGGTGAAGCTTTATGATGGATTATTTTCTGCTTTTCCCAAAGCACCTGAGCTACATATATATTAATATCAATTTAACAAAGAAACAATAAGTACTTTGTTGTTGAGAGCTTCATGCAGCTGAGAATGATAATATTGTTTAGGAGATAACAGAGATTCTGCATAGATGATTAGATGATGTATTTTATACATGTTGAGTCTCTTTTTAATCATACAATTTACTTAATATAATTATAAATGCCACTAAATGGCTCTTAGGAACAATGACATCTATGAAGACACTATGAAAGTGGGAACAAATTGTTATTTTCTGCTGTTCATTCTGGCATCTCCTACACCCTGCACAACTTTGATTTCTAATTATCATTAACCATTGAGGTAATGTTTGCAGTGGAAATGTGAACACAACCAGCACACTCAGCTAGGCCTTAACTATTATCTCTTTGGTTGGTCTCTCACAGTGCAATATTTCTTAAGTGTCTTGACCCAAGTATGGATTAGGGCTCTCCAGAGATCTCCCCAGCCTATGACATGGTCGCTTACAAGGACCAAATCCCACACTTCTTCGTCAGCATCATCAACTCTTCTTGGTGAAGAGCTTAATCTTGTGTTGATCCCAAACTGACTTGGTAAGCCTCCTGAGGTCTGGCTAGTTTTCCAGAAGTGAAAGAATTCCATTCCATCGGAAGAGGCATCAACGTCAACTTGCAAAACTCTCTTGTGGAATCAAGCACTGCCTTAAATAATTTGCATAACCCATTTGTTGTAGAGACAATTTCATTACATTTGGTACACCTCAGATTGCTATGTAAGTTTGTCACCTTCCAAGACTGGAAATTGTTAAGCCATACTCACTTGAGGACTTCTTTGAATGCTTTTGAGATTCCCAACATGGAGAGGTGAGTTCTGCATTTGGAGATGCTACAGCTGCCAGACATCTGACTGAGTTGTGTTTGTAACTTTGATTTGTTTAATGGATTTTTGATGTCAGGTGATCTTTCAGGAGAACATGGCATGAAACAATTTTCATATGACCATTATATGTGTGTGAACATATATGTGGTACGTACACTTACTCTAAGTAGAGAAATAACAAGAATTGTTTATGGTATTCTAAAAAAAAAAAGACACCAAGCATGCAAATTAAAGAAAGCAGCAAATATAAGCTACTGATATTCTATTTCTCCCCACAAAAACAGTTGAGTATATGTCTACAATAAGATATGCAGGGCCTCACAGTATTAGAAAAAAATCTTGACACATTGGAGGAAATTCAAGGAAAAGCAACATAAATTATTGAGGGGCTGAAAGGATTGACTTACGGTGAAAGATTAAAAGAAATAAATATGTATAACTTGCTAAGCAATGACTGGAGGGGGAAAGGGGGAAGTAAGATGTTAAATGTCTATGTACATTTGAAGGCTATAAACAGCAAGGATAGAGAGAAATTATTTAAGGTGGTCTCAGTGTATAACCAAGTTTAAATAAGATCAACTAGAAATTAGTGTTAGTAAAATTAAACCAGAAAAAAACCTTAAACCATACATTCTATAACAATGTAGAAGAGTCTTGTAAGAGAGACATAGTTCTTCAGATTTGTTAGCAGCTTTTTTATTTGGCCAGGGTGTGAGAAAGGTGCATCTAAATCCCTTTTCCATCAGAAATAGAAATTCAAGTTTTCTGAATTCCCAGTGAGTTTTCACACTGGTGGAACTTGCTTTGTACAGGTCTCTCTCCATCTTCTTACTTCTCTCATGAATTTTGAATGTTCTTCTGATTCAGAATGAATATAAATGTTGAAACTTTTCTAGGGAGGGTGTGGTGGTGTTTGGTTTTGTTTTGCTTATTTTACAAAATTGAGTTGTTTTATGTCTAGGCTTGCATTAAATAATTTACCATAGGAAATAGTCTTGTGCTGACCAGGGGTATTGGGTTTGCATGACCAGGTTTTGCTAGCAGGGGGACTACAGGGGTGGCTTCTGTGAGAAGCTGCCAGAAACTTCCTCCAGCAGAGCCAATCCAAGGCAGCTCCAAGACAGATGTGCCTGTGACCAGGGCTGGAGCACTTGGAAATGATGGTACTGGCTCTGTAATAACATATTTAAGAAGAAGGGGAAAAAAAATTATTGAGCAGAAATAATTGCAGCCAGAAAAGAGCAAGGTGAAAATACATGAGAGGAACAACAATGTAGATGCCAAGGTCTGTGAAGAAGGAGGAACAGGATATGCTCCATGTGCCAAAGCAGAGATTCCCTTGGAGCCTGTGGTGCACCCCGTGGTGAGGCAGCTGTGCCCCTGCAGCATGTGCATGTTCACAGGGGAGCAGAGATCCACCTGAAACTCATCCCACTCCAGAGTAGGTGGATGTCTGAGAGGAGTCTGTGAAACTCGGGGAGTCCCGTGCTGGAGTAGAGCAGGGACCTGCAGATCCATGGAGTGATGAGCCCAGAAACCCAGCCTGGTAGGACTTACAGCCCTGTGGGGGACCTACACTGAGCAGCCTGAAGCCCTTGAAGGACTGCAGTCCATGGAAGAGTGATCCATGCTGCAGCAGAACTGTCTCCCACGGGAGGGAGGGTGGACTCTCCTTGAGTAGCAGCAGGAACAATAGGTGATGAACTGACCATAAGCCCGATTCCCTGTCTCCCTGTGACCCTGGGGGCAAGGTAGAGCTGGGATGGAGGGAGAGGTGGAGGGAAGGTATTTTTAAGGTCTTATTTTACTTCTCATTATCCTGCTCTGATTTTTTTAGTAATAAATTCAATTAATAGCCCTAATTTGAGTCTGTTTTTCCTGTGATGGTATTTGCTGAGTGATCTCTCTATCTCAACTCATGAACCCTTTGTTATATTTTCTCCCCCCTCTCCAGCTGTGGAGGGGAGTGAGAGAAGAGCTTTGATGGGTGTCCGGCAACCAGTCAGGGTCAACCCACTACAGCCTTTTAAAAAGACCAGGTCCCCACCAAGCTGTTCAAAAACTCCCCAGCTGGATAGGGGAGAAAAATAAGATGGAAAACAACTCATAGGTTGAAATAAGACAGTTTACTAAAGCAGAAGTTTGCATGCACACAAGCAACAAGAATAAAAAGGTTTATTCTCTACATCCCATCAGCAAGCTATGTTCAGCCACTTCCCAGGAATTTTCAACACACAGAGCAGTTGTTTCAGAAGGCAAACACTGTAAATAACAAATACCCCCACTTCCTCCTCCTTTTCCCAACTTTTATATCTGGGCTGACATCACATGTATATACCACAGTTTTAGCAGCAAAATTTGTGTTGAACCTGCCGGTGTAATGAATATCTGTGTAAGTTTTAAAGTGGAAGAGAAGCTGCTATTTAGCTGCTATGCCATATGTTTGAAAGAGTTCTGAATGTCCAGTGCAGTCCTGAATGGTTGGCTGTTATGGCTTAATCTAGATGCCAAACCATATATTAAACTCCATCGGTGTAACAGATGTATCATTTATTACCAAGTTATCCTTAGCATATCCAAGTGGTAGGCCAGCCAATGTGTCAGAGTGATTAGCTCTTGGAAAGTACTTCAAGCTATTCTAACATTAGAATGAAATTTAAAAAGACATCTGCTATGAAGAACAGTCAGTTTTGTATGGGAGAGTGCTTTGGCGTAACCCTGCCTGGTATTTTCCTCACTTATCCCAAGTGGGATGGGGGAGAGAATCAGAAGGGTAAAAAATGGGAAGACTTGTGAGTTGAGCAATTTAACAGTTAAAGCAGAAGTGCAACCAAGATAAAACAAGGAATTCATTCACCACTTCCCACTGTCAGTCAGATGCTTAGCTATCTTTAGGAAAGCAGGGTTTCATCATGCATAACATTTACTTGGGAAGGAAAACACCAAATGCAAAATTCCCAAATGCCCCCTTCCTCCTTCTTTCCCTGAGCTTTCATTGTTGAGAATGATGTCATGTGGTATGAGCTACCTCTTGGGTCAGTTGGGATTAGCTTTACCAGCTATGTCCCCTCCCAGCTTCTTGTGCACCCCCAGCCTACTGACTGGCCAAGGAGTGTGAGAGGCAGAAAAGTTCTTGACCCTGTGTGAGCACTGCTCAGCAATAGCTAAAACATCCCTGTGTTATAAACACTATTTCCAGCACAAGTCCAAAACACAGGCCCATGCCAGCTACTGAAGAAAATGAACAGCACAGGGAGAAAAGAAGGAACACAGCTCTGACTTGCTTTAAAAGCTTTTTCACCACAAGGGCAGTACAGTTTTGGAACAAGTTGCCCAGCCACATTTTGAAGTTGTCGGGGTACAAAGCCCTGAGTGATCTGGTCTGATCTCATAGCTGACCTTACTTTGAGCAGGAGGTTGGGCTAGAGAACAACTGCAGTCCTTTCCATGCTGAATTATCCTGTGGTTTCAGGGGTGGCTGAATCTTGCAGCCCAACAAAGGAAAGTCCAAGAGCCCAACAGATCCATCTCCCCACATTCACCCTAACAAGGCTCAACATGTGCTCCCAATAGACAGACAGACAAAAGTAAACAACACATATATAAATATACACATGGCCAGTCATGCAGATCAGCAGACAGAAGCACAAACAATATTCAATATTCATGCAAACACAAGAAGTAGCAGGAGTCTCATGCTGTTCTCTGTCTGATCACAATAACAGTCCATTAGTGGAAAATTTATTGGCATTTATAGACATATATACAATATGGATCCCTACAGGAGCTGGCTTTGGACAGCGTTTGTTTTTTGAGTCAGTAGCCTGAAAGCTTTAACATTTCCCTAGTGATGTTTTGCATCTAAACTACAAAATTATCAAAATGCAATAGAAAACTATGCACTCAATTTTTGGATCCAAAGGTCTGTATTAGTGAGCTGGAATTTGAACATATAAAGAGGAAGAATTTTAACATTAAGCCTTCTAGGAGAAAAAAAAATACCACCACAAAAAATAAACCTACCTTTTTATCCTGAATATTACCTCAGTACTGAAAGATAGCACAGGTTTAGGTGCTTATATCCTTTATATTTTGCCTCATTTTTAACACTTGAACCTGAATGCTGTTGAACTCTTTTTCTTACTTGAAAGTTTCTCCAGCAGATATTCACATTACTTTGTAGTCAGTGGTTCAGAATTCTGATGCATTTATTTAGCTTTCAAAGCAAATTTGGATCTATTCCAGATAGTTACTGAGCAGATTCTATTCATGAATGTATTTTCCTTTAAAGTATATCAATATGCATCTTTGTATGATTACTCTATATTCAAAAGACTCTGGTGAGTAGATTCCATATTCCTTATGAATCAATGCTGCTAATTATTGCAGTTCTCTCACAAACCTTACAATAGTTGGCAATTACTTTAAAGATATTATTCTGGAGGCAAAGAACTGTTTGATACAATATTTGATATTTTTTGTGAGTGAATTTTGAAGCCATAAAATTGGTTGTGGTTTAGCTTGACAATGTCATTAGTAGGTCAATTACAAAAGGCTTGGAAAGAACATACACGTGTGAAACTGTGTTAGTATATATCTGTGTATTTTTACATATTAAAATCAATGTCATATCTGTATAGGTTATAACATGCATATATAGACAGAACATGTCCATATGTATTTAACATGTTCTACCATTACTCAGAAAAAAACCCAACCCATACTCTTTATCAGTGTTTACTCTTTATCAGTGGAAGTTGGCCTCTTCTCCCAGGCAACTAGAGAGAGGACAAGCGGAAATGGCCTCACCCTGCACCAGTGGAGAATCAGGATGGATATCAGGTGAAATTTCTTCACAGAAGGGATTATTAAACTTTGGAATGGACTGCCCAGAGAGGTTGTGGAGTCACCATTCCTGGAGGTGTTCAAGAAATGACTGGACATGACAATTAGTGCCATGGTCTAGTTGACAAGGTGTGATCTCTCAAAGGTTGGGCTCAATAATCTCAGAGGTCTTTTCCAACATAAATGATTCTGTGATTATATATTTGTGTTAAAGTGTTAAAATTAACTCATGAGTTTTGAACCTTTTCATTTTCCATACCATAACTGCAGTATATGCTTTCATAAAATAATACATTGTCTTACAATTATGAAGTATTATTCGTCCCTAAAAATCAACAGAGACATATTTCTCAGTTTCACAGAAGCCATTTTACATTTCATGGTAGTATAATGGACCATTTGGTGGACACAACTTCACTATATTTTCATTTTCAGGTCCCTTTAAAGTGCCACAGATGTACAATCTAGCCTTTGTATGACCAGAAATCACAGCCAAGACTGTCATTACAAGAATCACTCCACCGATCACTGTCTGGGACTCATCTACATTGCAGAACTCTGAGGACAGCAAGGCAAGAGATATTACATATGAAAGTTGTAGAAGAAATCTTTAAAAAATGTAATTTTCATTATTAGAATTGACTAGCAAACCCCTTTAAAATTTGAATTTCTTTTTAGTAAATATTACTAAATCACTCATCAATAGCACTGGAAGGTTTAAAGGAACTTAGTAGTCACTAAGGAATATCTCAAGACTCTGAAAGTTTTCAGTTTAAAATGACACATAAGTAAGGCAGAAGGAGTAATATGTAGTTCCCAAGTGGCTGCTGAGAGGGACACTAAAACAGGATTTTCAGTGAGTTACTGTCTGCTACAGTCATTAATGCAACAGGAAAAATCCTCTAAATTCCCATGGATTTTGAAGGTAGCTGAGAAACTCCTAAACCACCACCTTTGCATACACTGTTGATCAGACTGGACTGAAGGTAGCAATTGTTCTAAGGCATTGACTAAACCAGCAGAAGTCAAAAGAGAGATTTCCTTTCAGACTGAAATTGTTCAGGGCTACAGCTGGTTCTCCACATTTCTTACAGAGCCATATTGCCAAAAAAGGACATTTCTCCCTTCCCAGCTTCGCTGGAATTCCTGTAATGGGGTCAGTGGAAGTCCATAGTTTCAGGGAGCTGAAATCCCCTCTCAGAAATAAAACATCCTGGCACTCTTATCAAGAGCATGAACTACAGTGAAAGACACAGGACTAGAAGGACAAGGAAAATATCATATTTGATGAAAAAAACTGCTTAAATAGGCCTACAGAATTTAGCACCATCCCATAGCGGGTAACTCTATGTTAACAGAGAACACTACTTATGCTTGGTGATGATTTAAATAAATTTATATTCATGAAAAATAAAGTCATGACCTGTCTTTTAATCCTTCATGAAATTTCTCCGTCATTCTCAGTCACACACACAAGCCAAAAGGAATACAGTTCCATCAAAATAATCAGCTCCAAAGTTTACGAGATACATGATTTCCCTCTTCTTCTAAGGATGTGACCTCCCTACCCTTAATCATCTTTCTTATGAGCTCTCTTCCATGAGTGATAGACTGTTGTTAACACTAAAAACCACAGCTGATTAAATCTCAGCAACAAGCAAGTTTTAAATCTCATGGACTCCAGAATAAGCACCAAAGTCTAATGGGATTGATTTGGACTCTGGTAAAAGTGAGATCGTAACATGGAGCACCAAAATATTAAACACCTTGATTTTATGTCTCAGTACTTCGTCCCATGCCTGCTTAGTAGTCAAATGTCACCTTCTAAATCAAAAATACTTCTAATAGGCTTTCTTTAAAAGACCTCTGCCTTTGTGTGAGTCTAATCACACCCAGGTTTACATCAGCTGCTCACATTGAGGTGTCTACATCCTTCTGGTATATTTTCCTATCCCAAAATCTTAAATGTATTGTTAAAATTCTACTATGCTAGGAAAAGTCTTAAACAAGACTTTGCCAGCCTACTGTCAAGTTTATATTTTAGGGTGGTATTGAAGAAAACTTTCTTGATTATAGCAAGATAAATTCTCCAGACAATTTATGTTAATTTTTTTAATGGAACGGAAGTTTGGAACACAGTGATTATTAAAACAGGGAAACTTATCCATCCTCTTATTAGATTAGATAAAGAAGTCATTTTGCTTAGGCAACAAATTTGAAATCTCTTAATTTTCTTTCCTGTTCATGTGACTCTAGCAGTTTAGATAAAACAAGCAGTTAAAGCAGATGATGAGTATCAGATCTCAAGTTAATACAAAGTAAATTGAATTCTGAAGTATCTCTTCTATTTGCAACTTTGCTGCAGGTGCCAAGGTTCATTTTGTGAACTTTTTTATTTAGCAACATTGCAGAGGTCCCAAAGTCAGTTAGAGGGAAAGAAACTTAAATAAATGTCTTTCAGCTTGACAGATTTTTTGCCCGAAAAAACCTGAAGTACACTTCAGATTCACATATGGCTTATTCACGTTATAAATTAGCATCACCATTTTCCTTTCCCAACAGCTACATCCTATTTTTTATAATTGACATACGTAATCTAGGAAGCCTCCTGGTAGAGATGCCTTAATACAACTTTGCTGCACACAACCGAAAGGTTGAGGTGAATTGACACCTCTGGCTTTTCAATCAGACCATCCTTAAACACTGCACATCTGTGCTCAGAACAGCTGGATTTGGGGTTGTGCATAGGAGTGTGTGCAAAGTCATTTGGTAGGGGATTTTAAGGCTGTTTTTCACACTATTCTGTGAAACTCAGTGGATTCATGTCTAGTAATAAATTCAGATTAACACACGTATATCTCTTTTGTCTTCAGGGCTCACCAAAAACGCTTTTGGAAAAGGAGTTAAAAAAAATAAAGGCTGAAGGTACAATATTTATGGCTAGAGAGTCATCCATGAGTTAGGCAAAGCTATGAATCTGACTCAGTTTGGTGGAATTTGGACATTCCCCCCCTCCACACACAGGAGATGACAGACTTCCTCTTATCTTTGTTATTCATAACTGTAGCCCTTTTATTCACATATTTTAATATATGGGTTGAATTAAATTGTGGGTTTGGACTATTCGAATTTGGTCATATTCTGGAATTTGGCTATGTGAGCTATATACAAGCAATGAATAGACAAAAACTGGGATTACAGCAACATGCAGAGACAGAAAGGAAGAGAGATCTCCATATGTATCATCTCTCCATATGCCTCATTCTTCTGCTGGAGATCTCCCTTCCATAATATTTTCTTCTTATCACAATCACCATGGTGACCATCATATCATTGCAATTCCCTCAGTAACTGAATGACCAAGCCCTGTGGCTGGGTTGTCCAAGTCATATAGCAATGTTTATGTCTCTTTCTATTTTTCTAGAAATAAGAGGACATGAGAATTTTGCTGTCTTAAGGGAAAGTGCGTCTGAGGGAAAAGCATCAAGAAAGGAGACCAGGTCTGTTCTTGAGAATGTTAGTGGTGGGTTGACAGTGGCCAGCAGCTAAGCCTCCACTCAGTCTCCCATTTACTCCCCACAAATCTCCATGGGGAAGAGCATGGGAAGAGCAAAAGTAAAAAAACTGCTGGGTCAAGATAAAGACAATTTAATAAGCAAAGCAAAGCTGAGCTTGCAAACAAAGCAAGATAAGTAGTTCAGTCACTTCTTCCCATCAGCAAGCAGGTGTCAGTCACTTGCTGGAAAGCAGGGCCTCAGCACAAGAAATGGTTCCTAGGGAAGATGAGCACCATAACCCCAAAAGTTCCTTCTTCCTTATCCTTTCCCTCAGCTTTTATTGACGAACATATCACATGACATGGAATATCCTGTTGGTCAGTTTGGGTCAGCTGTCTGTCTGTGTCCCCTCAGCCTATTTATTGGGGGAAAAAAAGAAAAGCATGACACTGTGCACACACTGTTCCAGAATGGCCAAAACAAAGTGTGGTATTGACATTGTTTTAGTCATGAACCTAAGACAGCACCACAGGATGCTATACAGAAAGTTAACTCCTTCCTAGTAAGATCCAGCTCATTAATTTACAAAAGAGTTAGCAAATTAAAAATGCTAGGTTTCAGACTTGCATGCAGGAGCTTGATTATGTGTGTTGCTAAATTATTCAGCTAGATACAGTTTTTTCAGCCAAAACTACTTCGCAAACAGTGCCTGATTGAAGCTCAGAAGTAAACACAACCAGGGACCAGTCTCGGTAGGCAGTCTGGATGCAGTCACTGTGTTTTGGAGAGAAAGAGATTGCAGGATTATTCATGTGGCCTCAGGGCCAGATAATGAGTCCAGTTCTCAATAGTTTTTTTAAAAATAAAGAAAACCTTTCTTTTAAGAGCTGTCCTCCCTTTTATACATATATGAATATTTGGATTCAATCTTTTTAAAAGCATGAAAATAAATGAGGAGGGAGACTTAAACCACTTAGACAAAAATTTACTGGCAGTATACAGAAAGCTACCTTTAATTACCTTTTGTCACCATTATACATGGTAATTGTATTTGCATTTACAATCCTGTTTGAAAAGGGCACTGTCACATATCTTTGTCTATCTTGTTTGATTAATTGCCTCACTGTCAAGATGTTAACCAAGGATTTTGGTACTCTGTTTTCCTCTCATTGATCTAATACTCCATGACTTTTTCTTTTAAGTTAGTATGATTTTTTGCCTATAGTTTTCTTATCAAGGATCTTAGTAAAGTTCTTTAAATTATCTATTTAATGATACAACTTAAAAGTTGCATCATTAGGAAGATCCTTACATCTTTAGACATAAGGCATATGATATCCTTTCTTAGATCAGCTGGGAAAAAAAAACAGACTAGTGTTTGGGCACAAAGAAATGTATTCCATCTTACAAGAATAATTTTATTCTTTATATCCAAAATTCTGGTGATCTCTCCAAATTGTTATGTTTTCCTATTCTTTTCCAGGTAAGAAACTAGACAATTATCCTAGGAAAAAAGAAAAGAAAAAAAACAAAAAGACCCTCCAAACTCGCAAACAAAACAACCAACACAAAAGAACCCTATCAAACTAAATAAACCCAATAATATTCCCCCGTCCTCCAAATATCCAAATTAGATTTGAAGTACAAAAGTATAAAAAGAAACAGACAACAAATATTCAGTTACTAATAATGCATTATCGTTTCCAACTGACACTTTTTTATTGTTATTATTTTTTATTCATGTAGTAACAGCCCCATATTGTTTTAAGCATTGTGCAAGGAAAGTGAAAGAGAAAATATCCACCATACCAAAATCATTAAAATCTAAATGTTCCCACACAAGTATGGATACAGAACTTTCTGTAAACTTTATGTGCTGAAAAATTTGCTATTTTGTCAGGAGTTTTCTCCTGCATTGTATTCCCCAAAAGACAGAATCAATTACAAATTCTAGGTTAATCCCTTAAGTAATATGCGAAGCATGTTAAGATCTTTAAGTGGAAACCTTGGTATGAGCAGTGATGAAAACATTACTAAACTAATAACAGTAATGGAAAAAATGCCTCAACATTGATGCTGAGGAGATAATCTTCCTCTTTTTTTCAGTTTTTAATCATTTAACACAGGAGAGAAAATGTTATCCTCAGAATACAAATAGTAAATGTTTAGCCTTCAACACAGAGGATAAGAGTTTAGACTAAATTCACTCCCGTTTTCCACTTGCCTATTGTTGAAGAATTCAAGCTTCTATTCTGTCATGGGAGACACTAGAGATTAAAAAGTGCACATTTGTGCAAAGACACCCATGCAGTTACACTTGGCACATTGAAGGCAGATCCACCACAGCAGTACAGCAGAAAGCTGCCATGGACAATGCAAGTGGACCTGTACAACCGCACAAAGCAGTGGCACCTGACTTACAGAGAACAGGGAAAATAACCTGATTTACTGTAGACACCACACAGATTCTGAGAAAAGGGGAAAAATCCCATACCACTATATCAATAGTCTTTGTCTAACACTAGGCGTGTCAGACAGCTTGTGTCTTTCCTAGTAAATGAAGAGAACTAAGCCTGAAATTTGACTGCCCAATTGACAGCCTTCATAACCTTTGAAGTGTGATGAATCTGAGATGTGGGTGATATCTGTGATATCGCCCACAACAAGACTGCTATTAATTTAACTATTTTGTAATTTTTTTTCCCTTAAAAAGAAGAACAAGAAATTCAATCACAGTCCAAATGTTACTCTTTTGGTTTGCTTTATACTGCCTAGAGAATTCTAAACACCACAAAATCTGCTGTTGTTTGGATCTCTTTGGTACCTAAACCATAGCCATATTTTGAAGTGATAAACTTCACAGTGATTCTCTTTAAAATTCTCTTTAAAGAGCTGCATGTAGAACAAGCAGCATTAACATGTAGGGATAGTTTGACTGAGTCAACTTAGTCCTGCAAAGATGTTTGTGAAATCAAAGTTCCTGAGGAAGCCATATTCTGTATATAGAAACTTAACTAAAAATATTAATTATTAATAAAATCTGAAAGGATGAGGAAAAAAAGAGTTCTATATCAAAGATCCATATTTTTCTCCCACAGCTTCAGCTGTGCAATCAAGTTTATCACTTTTCACATTCCTGTGACTTTTCTATTATTTTTAGAATTTCAAGAGATGCTTAGTCACTACTTAATTCTACAGTGATTAGAGACCTCTTTACAGAATAATATCAGTAAACAAGGTTAAATTTAGATGTAAAAAGGAAAACTATGTAAACAAACAGAATAGTAACAATATTTTTGATAAAGTAACTAAATTCTCAAATAACAATTTTTCTCAGTTGTATATGTAATTAAAAAATTAATGCATAATCATTCTTGAAATCACTATTCACTATAACATAATCATGCGATTTAGATCAATAAAGGCAATTTTTCATAAATATCTAAGACAATTAAAATCACAATCTCAAAAATATAATCACCAGCTATTTAGAATTTCTGAATTTGACATATAATTTGGAATATTTTTATTCTGTGTGAGCTTCTTGAGCCTTTGAGTAGGTCACTATTTCATTCTCCATTTAGTTAATGAACCCAGTATCACTCGTAGTTGAATTGGAAAAAGCTGTGATGTATAAATATTTTATATCACAAAATCGCAGAACCACTGGGGTTGGAATGTTCCTTTGGAGATCAACTAGTTCAAAGCTTTTGGACTCACAGCAAGTTAAATGAAGGCAGGTTACTCGGGACAATGTTCAGTCAGGTTTTGAATATTACCAGAGGTGGAGGCTCAACAACCTCTCTGGTCAACCAGTTCCAGTGTCTGCCTGACTTCCCAGTAAAGAAAGGGGTTTATTATGTTTACATTGATTTTCTGTTGTTGCCTAAAAGGCTAGCCCAAAAACTGAGGCCAGTCAGGAGTAAGGGAATAAAAGGTGGGTATTTATTCAAAAGGCCTTCAAAGGTACATTTAGGGCAGACAAAGCCCCCTCCTTGGGGCATCACCCAAACTGGATGAGATGTGTTGTCATGTGTTGGAGTTATGTGTTGTCCACACCTTTATAGGTTTGGTCAATTTGCATATCAGCATAAATTCACCAATTAAAACTTTGCAATTTCCCCCTAGCTCCCCTAGCTCGCTCCACCCCCTCTTTAAAAGCTTGGGTCTGGGCAGCCTGAATTTCCTTGAAGGGTAAGTACAGAGTGGCACTGTTATGTCTGTGGAGAACAGCAACTAACGAGCTATAAAGCATACAGGCCAGACAATGTAGAATTTGAAAAATATAAGGGTGGCCTCACTTGTCTTGTTTTTTGATCCAATTCCGCTGAAAATGTTTAAATACAAAGTGACTATAATAGTCCAGCAACACGAGACACGCTACCTGGACACATATCTGTCATTGGAAAGTCTGTAAAACAAAAATTAAGTGGCAGCAAATGTAGAAGACACGGTTATTGTTTCTGTGGTAAAACTGCAGAACTCTAAAGAGAGATGATAATTCAAAGATGCTTCAATTGTTGAATGCATCATTCTCTTAACTGCTGCATAGCTGATTTCACTTTGGTAATCCCACTGCATACATAAAATGAAAGAACAAAACCCCAAAATTAAGACCACATTGTTATCATTATTTCCTTAGCATTGCTGAAGATTTGTTTCCTTTGGAGTTTTGCAGTTCAAACATCCTCCATAGCATATGTGAGAACCATCAAGTGAGACAAGTGGAATGAAAACACAAAAGCGGAGGAAACCACAAGCTGTATAGATTTGGGACATTGCACTATTCCAGCCACTTCTGATTGTCATCTATTCTATTTGTCCATCAGACCTGACTTTAAATTTCCTTTTCTGGCTCTATTTGTTTGTAAATATTAACCTCTTACAAAACAGAGAGATAAAATCTGCACTAAATTGACATCAATACTCTCAAAGTCTGTGCTAAAAGGCACACAGTTTGACCTGCAAATAGAAGAGACAAGTATTCCCCTCCAGATGTCCAAATATTTCTCCTTTAACCCCTTGTTTCCATACTGCCCATATTTATTTTCTTCCAGTCATATTGAACAAAACAAGAATTTCTTATCAGTGCTAGAATTGAATTCAAATGGATGTTTATTAGACGTGTCCCGGTATCCATGACATCTATTTTTTTCTTAAAAACATTTGTCTTTTTTATTATAGGCATGTCACCAAAACTGGCAGAAATAGTTTTCCTTCCAACATTGATAACAGCTGTGCTGGGAATCTCTTAACACCCCAAAGGCAAAACAAGACTCCCAAAGCAATTTTAATACTGGTAAACTTCAGGTGAAAATCCAAACCATTAGGTATAAAGCTGACACATACACAAACTGAAGAATGTCTAAGATTTATTATTATCATACTGCTCCTGGAAAAAGATAACTGAGGGTTTATCTGAAAGGCACTCTTCATGCCGGATACTGAAGTGCAGCAAGCTCAACAAACTTCAGCTGAAATCAATATGGTAGCAGAATAGCCATCAATCTGCTCCCTTGCTTAATCCAGGGCAAGATTTCGACAAACTACATACACTGCATACTAACACAGGTACTATTAGTGTCTGGAAGCTGGAAAACCAGTGAGGATTTTTCTTGTGGGTGTGCAGGGGAGTGTCTGCAGTAAAGAATGGTGAATTTACTTTGCATGTGGATCTGAAGGGAAATCATGTATCTTGCAGTGGGTAACCTGAGAAGGAAGAATCTTTCAGATATGAGAAATTCACAGTGTGCACCTAGCAGGGTCTCACTGGAGACACAACCAAAGGAGAGGGTGCTCTGCCATCTCCTTTGGGTATGACTCATGTATGGTATCTCTCACTTTATGATGATCAAAAATTATAGAACTTCCTCCAGTGAAAAATAATGTTTCTCCTTTTGAGCATGTAGAATTGCTAAGGATCACACCTTCAAGGAACCTGGGGAAGAAGAATGGAATTTTGAGGATAGGATGGAGAGTAGTAAGAAAATGAAAGAAAAAAAGAGAACAAGTCAATGCTCTGTGTGTATTCATATGGGTTTACCTTAATGAATCCAACTGTTGATTTCCTTTGTTCACACATCTGCTGTGATGCCTGTGAAGTTTGATTTTTGTCTTAAGAAGTTAATGTTTCATGACTGATGTTTTCAGCAAAATTCATGGGAACTGTTATACAAGAATGGCCTGAGGCCTGACATATCTTTATACTGACAATCAATGCCATGCATTGCATGGTGATTAAAAGAATAAAACTGTTTATTCTAGAGCTTAAATACATCATTAAGAAGTAGTCTTCTAAAGATATTCACTAACATGAAGATTTGGCCATCTAAGAGGTTATAGTTTATTCCCAAGTTTTACTGTTCATTATCATATGGTCAAAATAGCTGACATCTCACAAAACTATATTAAGAAGTACAGTCATTATTTTTGATTCAGAGGAAATATTTTGATTTGCCTGATCAAAACATCAGACTATGATGGCTATCATCAGGCTATCATCATCAGGCTGATGATTAGGGTTAAAATATGCAAATTATTTTTCAGAGAATTTCTATTCGCAAGTTTCATGGTGTTTTCATACTTGTGTAGCAGTTAGCATCCTTTTTAGTAGATTCTTTTTGTCTTTAAATAGTTGATGCTTCACTCAAAGCAGAATGATGAGGTAGAAAAAAATTCATCATGGCCAGCAGACTTTAAAGCAAAGTGAAACACAGATGACAGCCTGTGTTAGGTAGCTCTAAGGGTTTGGCTTGAAACAACTGAGGAGAAAAATGAAAATATATTTCTTTTGGAAATACAACCATGGCAGGTATTGCTGTGATTCTAATAATGGTAATCATGGAACTTGAATGTGTAATTAAGGCCTGAGTGATCACCCTCAGATCACAGATCTTAAACTAGCAGTGGATTCTTCTGGTTTTTCTGTTTCTAGAAAAATGGCATCAACAGTCCCCCAGCAACAAAAACTGAGATTCTCAGTTGGAAAGATGCTGCAGTCTCACAACACAGACCACTTTTCCAACACACCTTATTTTTGAATCACTGGAGGAATCACAATTCCTTTAGCACCTCAGTACCCTCCATCCTTGGTACAGCATAGGCAAGTCTCAAACCATCTATTCAGTGAGTGTAAAGTCATTTGATGTTATTGTCTTCAGGGGTTTTACATTAACCAGCTGACGATATGCACCACACACCTCCTATTTCTTTTATTTTTTAATGCAAGAGTATTAATTTCTGTGGAGAATTCTGTCCTTCATTTCTTTATATGATGCTGCCATTCAGTTCTACATCATTGATAATTAGTGTCAGAGGCATGGAGTATTTGACAATACTACAAAGAAGCTAAATGTTAAGCTTATTGTGAAATGGTTCTAAAGTACTTACCTGTATATGCACAACATAAAATATAGGGGAATAAGAATCCAAATAAATGAAAAAATACAAGGCTTCTGACCCCCATGCTTTCAGTAAATACTGAACCATGATTAATGAAATCAAACTTTAGAGAGCTTCTTAAAAAATAAATAAAAGGAGAATAGTTGAGAATAATGCAGGAATATCAATGAAGGAAATGTGTGAAAACCAGATAAGGAAAAGGCAACCTCAACACAAAATTATTGGCAATAAACTAAATCATTAAAAAAGGCTATATTCAATATCCTTATTTCTCCTCTCCACTCCCCTCCCTCAAAGTGTAACTATTTGGCGGAGACACTGAAGATAGAAGTTTTGCAAATCATACATAAATTACTGAAATAAAACAGATCATAAACAGAATGAACCTATCCTCTTGTCTGAGATCAAATAAGCCCAGATCTTGTGGAGTAACACTCCTCTTTTAGTCCCGATTCACTCAAATTCAGAAAGCTGCTAAGATTGTTCGTAACAGATCAACAACACAAATCATTTCCACTTTCTTTTTGCATCAGTTCCTACCTTCTCTTTTTCCAATAGACCTCAGATGAGCAACATTGCCTCCACACATATATCTCTGTATTGATCACTGGAAATTATTTAGTGTATTTAGATTTTGAAGTTAAGCACCTGAATAAAAGTCCTAAATTTTCATAAGCCTGGCTTTTGGTGTGCTGTCCACAGAACACATTGATTTTGCATTTACAAAATTAAGGAATGTGGTATTTGGGTTGAAAAATAATAGGGTAATTCTTACAACAGTGACGAAAATCAAGTGTCAAATTGCAGAAGTAATCCTTGCTTTTTTTCAAAGCAGATGAACGGAGTTTATATGTTTCATTCAATAACACATCAGTTACTATTTATTAATGAAAAATTGTATTTCTATGAGCAAATCATTGGAACTCTTCTGGTCTGTGTAATGACAGATAATAACATTTACCTTTTTACAAAGCAAAACATATGAAACGTGCTGTTATGTATAGTAAGTATAACATTCTTCTGCTAACATTGAGAATTTAGATTATACTTAAAGCCATCATTGTTTGCCAGAGTAAGAGATGAGTTTGGTGGTTTGGATACTGTAAGGGCCAAAAAATTTTGCTGGATGAGGTTTTTAAAAGAGTTTATGATGGTTCATGTAGTCTGAGTTAGATGCACGGAAGGAATACTGACAAGATATTCTCAAGAAGTCAGAACAACACAACAGACTTTACTGGAAACTTTAGAAAATCAGAGAACTTTGGCAAGAGGTTTAGAGCAGCATTCAATCAACATGAAACCCTTCTCGAACATTAACTTGGCCCATTCAATTTAGCAAACTCTAAGCCTGCGCAATTTTAAGTTACTCAAAAATTCCAAGGAGAGGGAATTAGAAGAAAGACAGAAAATATATAAAAGAGACCACGAATAGCTATGATCTCCTAGGTTCCACTGGTGTTCAGCTGAGAGAAACTCCAAAAAGAGGTAGGGTCAAGACATGTGACAGCCTCATGTTCAGCCTTAAATATCCCTTGGCCTTCCGGGGCCTTTCCCCAAGGTCGGATTCCTGGTCATTTAGCCACTCAGGAGTTGGGTTAGGGGTTCCCAAGGTGAGTGTGGATCATTGTGTCCATCGTGCCAGGGACTGGAAGCCACTGCTAGGCTGGGATACTGGCTCTAGGCATGGGGTGTACAGGGCAGGGCGCTGCCTCACCAGGGCAAGGCCTGACCTGCCCCTTCCCCACACACACACAAAATGTCTCAAGCCAGCAATCCCCTCCAGTCTCTCACAGATAGCTACCTAAAAGCTTGGACATGTATCTGTATTTCATCCAGCAAATTAACTTCTTCAAACGGAAATATTTGGCTAGAAATGTTTCATAAACAGGTCCTCTTGCACTGCATCCAGTCTTTGCACAAACCAAACTGGTTTGAAAGATGTAGAGAACAATGAAAACTTTGCTTGTTACTGCTGAGGTCTTTGGTGCAAGGTCTATAGCATCACTCCAGACTGGAGAAGACCATGCTGTGGAGATCAATGTGTCATACTGTTTCCAGCATTTCTCTGAAGTGGAGTCTAAGCACAAAATTTTAGGCCAGCTTCAAATGTCTTTGAAGTCTGTATGATTTCTTGTCTTCCTAGAGAAGGAGAATGTGGCCTTAACTAATATTCCCTGTAGGTAAAGGGTTTATAGTAAGTCTTTTACGGTTCAAGACTTTCCCTCTGTTTGAATAATGAAGAATAACTATTTTGGAGTTAAGATAATGACAGCAAAGTGTGCCTCTGATCAAGCAGATGACAATTTTGCTGTCAGGGGGAAGGACTTCACAAGTAATGGTCTTTCTTACACACAAATTAGAGTTCTTAATAATAGCTTAAACTGATTATTTTCAAAATACATAGCAAATTATATTACAGACATATCTTTGTATACTGGATCAACTTAATTGTATATTATAATTTTGTTTCCTAATCTTGTCAGATAACAAAAAGGAATAGATAAAATTAATAATATTGGAAATCATTCTTCATTACATAAGTGCATCTCCACTTGATTAAAGACAAGTACCTTGGCATTAAAATAATGTTGTGAAATGCAGAATGAAGTCCTTTGGAAAAAAAAAAATAAATATCCCAGAACTTTAATTGTATTGCAGCTTTACCAGTGACCCTCCTAACAACAGACATCCTCTACAAGACTTCTTCTATCACTATAGTGAGATCAGAATGTATTGTTAGGCTGCCTGGCTATTGCCATTCTCATCTCTATAATCCCTAATCAAAAACACTTAAATTTCTTAATCTGTTAATACCTGAAATCATGATGTGTTTTTTCAAGAGAAGAGAGAAGCAGCAAAGTTCTGTCTCAAACAAGTAGCACTTTTGATACTTGCAACTGAAATACTTAAACATGACCTTGAAAGTTAAGAATGAGGCTTAGAGCTAGAGCACATGGTCCTGCCCTGAAAAAAAGGAATCTCTGCAAACAAGAAAAAAGTTTTGTAAGGGAGTTACAGCTCGTCTCATCATCTATTCTCAGTGCAGCATGCAAAACGAATTAAAGAAGAGGAGAACAGAAAATGAAGAAACAAAATTAGAAGTACCATGACACCTTAATAACAAATTATTGAAGCTTTTCTAGGGAACAAAAGCATCAATATTGTATATGAGAAAAGTTCTGAATGTTCGATTGAGGAGACAAAAATAGTACTTGGAATAACTTAGTGATAAAACTTATCACCTCATTTTGTTTTCCTTGAATCTTCTCTCCAGCAATGAATCTGTCTACAGGTTGAGAGTAAAACACAATTGCAATTACCTGCACTGAACAGTGCTCTGTTGAACCTTTTTGTCAGGGCAAATATCTGTAAACAGGTACAGTCCTAGAAGACAGAAAAAGACAGAAAATTTCCACATCAATGGGGGAAAAAAGGTGTACTGTTAGAATTTCAAGTTACTCTGTGCTGAAAGGACATCTGCAGTTGTGGGGGTGGTAGGGATTCAGCCTCAAAGTCAAAACCGTAAGTGTTTACATGTAAATTCTCCTATTGGACTCCATAAACTGAAACTAATCATGTAAACAGAGGCACCTAATGCTTTTTCAGGCATTATACACTGCCAGAAATACTTCCACACTCTATAGGAACCTTTCTCGATCTCAAAGGGCAGTAGACAACGATTTTTAGGCAGTTGAACAAGACCCAAGTTTCTCCTATGAGTTGCCTGTCTCAGCTCCCATTTCACTGAAAGGAGAGCTCATCGAGCAGTCCGTGGATCCTACAGAGCCCTTCAGCTAGTAAAATTTGTGTCTCTGCTATAAAGCAGTGATAAGCAGCTCTTCAGCCTCCATTGAAGTTATTTGCCCGGAGTGGGATCCCATGCTCAGATTTTGTCTACACTCCATCTGTTGCTTCAGAAGGATAAAGATCTCTCCTAGATTCCATGCCATACTATAAGACCTATATAGATGTAAACCCTCAGAGCCCAACCAGAAGCAGGGACCATATGAGGTAACAGAAATCCACCTGAGAGCCCCAGTACCTACACTGGAACCTTAGTCAAGTGATTGCATCTAAACACCAACGCTGTGAACACCTAAATTAATCTCAATGTGAATCTTAATGTTTGTGGAGATTTCTGTGGTAGATTTTCACAAGCATCACTCTTGAGATAGAAGCATTTTCAGACTGTCTTCTCATCCTTCTCTCCAGTCATGAGTCTGTCTTCACACTGAGAGTCATCTTCATTTAACCTCAGTTGCAGTTACATACAAAAATAGACATGAAGGCTAGTAATTGTGACATAAAAGACAATATACCTGAAAGGTAAATGGAGGTTTAAATAAAAGAAATTCATTGAGTAATGTCATTAGTCTGGGTGACTACTGAGGACTCAGTCTTTTTCCTAACATAAATAACTTGAATTGAGCTGCTCACATGAGTAAAATATACCTGATATCTTAAATTCAGATTGTCTGGAGAATTTCTCTGTAGGGTAGAATAAATATTTCTAGAGGGGTATATCAAATAAGTTGCAAAATAATTTGCAAAAGTTTAGATCTGTTGTTGCTGTTGTTAGAACTTTTGGCCCATCTTTACTTTTTTCCAGAAATTATTTGTAGTACATATGTAAAATATCACAAGTAAAAACAGTTCTTTAAGTAAATTTTCTTTTTTTTTTTTTTCTACCAGGGTAAATACAATTGCTTTTAATATTTCAAGATTTCACCCACATATAAGGCTTTTGCACAAATGCAAGTTAATTCGATCATGGGTTTTCTACTTTTATTTCCCATAGAGGAATAAGTTTTTTCTTTTGATTTGGAAAAGAATGTGTCAGATTTAAAAACTGACTGAATTTCCAAGACTGTGTCATTAAACAGAATAATACAAGAAATATGTATTCACATCACTAAATCTCAATTACAGTGAATCCATTTTTTAAACCAGTACTTCTTCAGAATAAGCAAAGCTGTCAGCAGCATTTTGCTGGATGCTCTGGAAGCATACCCAGTTTCCATCCTATTTCTTTATAAAACCTACAATTTCATGGGATCCAAGTTTGCTAGTGGCTAAATTACTTTTACAGACCTCAGCTGGAGTATCTCAGCTGCGTGCCCAGGATGGCTGGAGGGTCAAGAATGAAGGAATGTTTCCAAAGGCTGAGGAATGAAATGGAACCTCTGTATAACTCCATTTTACTCCTGAGGATAAATAATCTTCCAAGACCAGGATACCTCAGGGTCAAATCGGTCTAATCTAATTCTTAAGAAGATCCCCACAACAGGTGGGCTCTTTCTCCTATAATCCTATTCTGCTCAACATTAATAAACCAGCTGCAGTTGGTCTTAGCTCCCCCCACACTCAGGTGGCCATTCATCATCCTCTGTGCTCCTGCCAACGTTCCAGAGGCAAGAGGGAAACAGAACTGGTCAAACAGCAGCAAGCACTAAGCTGTGATAGATCAGAGGGGGAGAGGAAGGTGGGAAAGGAGGGACTGGCTCAGTCTTTTAGTGTGATTCCAAGACCCCTGCTGCATGCAACACACATATCCTGCTGCATATTGCAAGTGGCCTCATACGCCATATTAAGACCATGTGAAATATCTGTTTGTAATTCACAGTCATACTTAAATCTTTGCCTTAATTATGGCCTCTTAAAAAGTGAGTAATAACTGGGTAGACACCAGGAGAAATATGTCTTAATTATTTTAGCTCATCCATAACCACTCTGGATCTCTCTAAGCCAGCTGCAGAGGCAATCATTTGGAAACTGCACTGTTCAATAACTTCTGCATATCGCTTTCCATTAAGATATGAAAGCCTAAGCTATCTACTTATGTCAGAGCCTAGGAGTCACTGCAACTTTAAATTGAAGCTTAATATTCACAAATTCTTGTATTAGCATGCAAGAACATAAACATGGGGTTTTTTCCCTTCTTTTTATTTATTATTTTAGGTTTCTTCTGCATGCAAAGTTTCCTTGCACAGGATGTAAATTATTACTACAATGAAAGCAGCCAGAAGGACAGAAGCTTGGAAATGATTTCTCCTCTGAGCAGTAGGAGATTGTTCGGGTCCTGCTGTTTTGAAAACCTTCTTCTCCCCACGCAGGCTATCCTGTGAAGAGGATGCTGTTTGAATATTTTGGCAATAAGAGAAGGCCCCAACATAAATTATGGATACAGAAACTCAGAAGACATTCTAACAAATAGAATACTATGGAATCCATTTTTCAGCCACCATATGGTGTCAACAGAATGCCGCATTGTTTCTTTTGGGTAGCAGCTCATCATTAAAAAAATAAACAGGCTGGTGGTTTTTTTCGGTGAGCAGAGAATCTACAGTCATTATGTTGAAAAAATAATAAATGATAAACTGGCCTATTGCTTTACTGTCTTCTTTCATTGAGCATATACATATGTAATTTAGTTGTTTCTCTTTTCAAGCAAGAATAGGAGAGTCTGTCATTGAGGCTCAGATGAGCTTCAATGTACCACAATTTTGTGATATATTTTCAGGTGTCAGAAAATTTACTCTAACTTTTTTGTATTGTAACAGTAGACTTGTTACAGGTAATTTACAAGTTGTTTTTTCAAAGCTAAACCTTGACTCCTTAGTCACACAGTCCATGTATTCTGTAAGATTATTTTTGAAGATAAGGTCAGTTTTGTCTTTTGGTGTTCATTTATGGGAAAAAAATGGTGTAGATTGAAGACTACAAATACCTCCTTATCCAGTGAAGATTTTGTTTGCTTTGACAGGTTTTCATTCATAATATCACCTCACATAAACTATATCATCTGACTCTATTTCCTTCTGTTAAGTGTAAAACTTGAAAAATAGAGCAATTTTCACCATAATTCCATGGACATTTTGTGCAACTTACATAATTTTCCATTTTTTCTAAACTAACTATATTAAATCAGGTCAGTCTTTGCTTTTCTGCCATTGAAAGTAATGCAGCTTTTCTTGAAGGCCTACCCTGAAAAAGCTCCAGAAAAATAGTCTGTCCCTCTTTTTTATGCGTTTTCTGTACTCACATCTTCTTTTGCCAGCTTTCCTTCAGTCAGGACATGAATTGGGTTTTGAGTTTGATTTTCAGCCTCATGATGACAATTAGTTCTAAAAGAGTGCAAGGTCACAAACAGAACAACAGGAATTTGCTGCAGACTCCATTTTTTTGAATGAAATAGGTCAAAGATCTGGACAGGTGGTCATGTATTACAACTGAAGACTGAAGTTGTTGCACTCAATTTTTGTCTTTCTTATGCCAAAGTAAATGTACTTTGGAAGGTCTCTTGACTCTTTCATTGGCTTTCTCAGGCTCTACGTTTCCTACAATACTACCACATTTTAGATATTAAAACAAACCAAAAAAAATTATGCAAAGATGAAATGTCATGCTTAGAAGCTGTCAAAACAGTGACCCTGAATCTATGTACAATCATAGCAATTTGGCTCTGTATGGAAAAATACTAATTTGTCAACAGGCTTATGTGTCTTCTACCTTCCTCCTAAATATTGCTCTCTCCCTTTCCCAGGTGAGAGCAGCAAATCATAAAGTATGCATAGAAACTTCTCCCCTGTTTCAAGTTAGTTTGACCTAGCAAAAAGTTTGTGTAATGGTGAAACAACATTGGAATCTGTCTCTGTCGCTAAAGATCATGCTCCTAAAACCAGTAAAACTCAAAAATCAACTATATGGAATTAAAGATATAAGAATGAAATCACTGAGTGTTGTGTCAATCCAGTACTGTATTGGTTTCAGATGGGATAGAGTTAATTTTCTCCTTAGTAGATGCTACAGTGCTGTATTTTGGGATTTAGTATGACAATAATGTTGACAACACATTGATGTTGTAGTTTTTGCTAAATAGTTCTCAGCCAGTGCCAAGGACTTTTCAGTTTCCTGTGTTCTGCCAGTGAGAAGAAGAACCCTGGAGGGAACGTGGCCAGGACAGCTGTCCCAAACTGGCCAAAGGGATATTCCATACCAAGGAATGTCATGCCCAATGCATAAAGCTGGGTGGAGCTGGCTGAGAGCTGCCCATCACTGCTCAGAGCTGGGCTGGGCATTGGTCAGTGGGTGGGGAGCTATTGTATTTTGCATCACTTGTTTCTCTTGGGTTTTATCTCTGTCTCTTGGCTTCATTACAATTATTATGATTACTATTATTTTCACTGTTACTAGTATAGTGTAATTATGGTTATTATTAATATTAACTTTTATTTCAGTTTATAAGCTGTTCTTATCTCAATCCACAAGATTTACCTTTTCTTTACAGTTCTCCTCACCAGCAGAGCTTGAACAGTGAGCGAGCGAGCAGTTATGTGGTTCTCAGTTTCTAGCTGGAGCAAACCACTACAGGGATTTTACAAGTTAGGAGTGGAATAAACCTACTAAGCCATTCTCCTAAGACAAACTTTTTCTGAAATATTTTGTCCAATGCATTTTCCAATCCAGTTGTAAAAAGCTATTGACTATATGCAATTTCCTGTAGGGGATCTATTATGAGCCAAGGATATATCACAGCCAGGAAAAAGTTATTATTTTTTCTTTTTCTCAATGGGATATTTTTCCCAAAATCAACATTCAGTAAGTTTTCTTTGCTAGAGTAGATATTCCTCTTTTTGTTTTTGTTGTTATTTAATTTAGTCCATTATCTTTCTTTTTTTTTCTTTGTTCTTTCAAATATGAAATCAAATAATTGAAAAATATAATCAAATATGCTGGTTATGAGCACAAGTCCTTTTAGTCACTGATATTCTGTCTGAAATTCATATAATTCAGCTCTGCTTGTCTGGTCACCATTGTCTTTCCTACATTTATGTCTGACTAGATAAGAATTAGACCTATAAATAGCTGCTGATGTTTATTATTTGTATAATACTATCAGTATGAGAGAGATATTTTAAAAAAATGTTATTGTGTCTTTGGCCACATAGGGTGGCAGCAAAAATGACAGAGCCCTGAAAGTTTTCTTTGGATTGTATCTTGGAATACAGGAAATAAAGCAAGACCTTCCCTTAGGAAATTCCTTGCTGCTGGCTAGATTTGGAGATAAAGTAGCAAAGTCTAGAAAAGCAAGTGTGGTATAGAAGTATATATCCATTAGGGAATTAAAGTTGGCTCAATTGGGAGGGCTTGGAAGACCAATAGATCAGTCCAGTTTAAATCAAATCTTTGCTGAATTAATTTATTCTTTAACAGCACAGATGTTAATGGTTAATCCTTACACACAATTAATCACTAACACCATACAAAGCTATTAGCCTTTAGTACCCATATCCTAAATCAGAGATGAGTGCACACCACCACGGCTGTACACTTAGCACTGATGGCTACAGCCACAGATGAGCATGGCAGTCGAGATCAGACTTTGGAGCTGCTTGATTAGAGAATGCAGAAATGAATCAGATTTATCTTCTCTCACCCTGTGACATTGCTGCTATTGCCCCCCTCCCGAAAGGAGCAGTCTCATCTGCCTTATCTGCTCCTGACTGCTGATCTTGTATTTTGTTTTTGCCAGTCATCTTCCCTGTATTCAGCAGGATGATCTGTTTGCTATTATTTGAGATTTCCTTCTCTTTTGTCTAGAAAATTATCACTGTTTGAATGTCTCCTACCAGAAACTACATTCCTCTTCCCTTGCCTTGGCTGTTTCCACTTAAATAGTTAAGTAAAATGTTTACATGTTGTATCTGACTGTTTATGCATTCACACTGTCACAGAATGCTTGTAGAAAAACAGAATGGTTTAGGTTGGAAGGGACCCTCTGTGCCATAGGCAGGGGCACCTCCCACTAGACCTGGTTGCTCATATGCTTGTTCTCATTACAGTGTTTTAACATATTTATGTTCAGGCTCAACTAATATTGATTATATTCTGATCAGACAATTTCAGTTGCAGAGGTTTGACACCTCCTCAAAGAAATATAGGAAGAAGAATTAATTTTATGATCTGATCTAAGATTCCCTACTCAAGATGTCCATAATGGATCCCACCCAAATTTGCTTGTTCATTGAAAGATCTGAGAGAAGATCTTAACTCCCTAAGTCCTTGTTCAGTAGTGAACAAAACTGATCTGGAACCAGTTGCTATCCATTAACAGCAAAGAAAAACATCATGGTTAGGTTTTCTACAAAGATAACTCAGGGAATACAATAAAGTAACATGACATGAACTCAGATCTTGTTCTTAATCATGTTGTACTAATTTTTTTTAATAGAACTGAGCAAACTTTGGAGCAGATGCAATTATTTTTTCAGTAATAATAACTGCATAACAAAGCTTCAAACAGCTCAAGGCATGTTTTTAGATGATGTACAATGCTGTAAATATTGCTGTTAGTTTACCATTTCATATCTAATAAAAATGCCTGTTCCCTATCTGGCAATTTATGACGTAAAGAGAGAAAGAAAAGGGTCTTTATGTGGTTACTACACTCTTTAAATTAATTTTTATGGTGCTCTCATAAAGTTATTGTTATCCATTCCACCAACAGAGAAATGAATCATGGATAATGGGTAAGCACCTTGTACAGTTTACAGGGCTTCAGACTTTAAAGTTTACATCCTGGTAAGAGAGTATATCAATTTAATTAGGTGCTTTGAGTAATTTACCCAAGTAAGTTGTTTGGTGATAAGTCCTTAGTCCTCAATCTTCTTCTGATTAAAAGGATGATTAATCTTCAGTTGCTTAAAAAGCCTTCAGTGACAAAGGATCCAACCACAGTTTTGCTGATGTTCCCTTTTCCATTTATATTCTGTGCATGGGAAGTAGGTGGAGATGAGCTGCCTGGCACTTTGTTTTGTTGGAATATATTCAGTATTCCATAATTGCAAAATTTCCTCATGTCATGCTTCAAGGGTGGGCAGTTTTATGTTATTCCCAGTTTTGATGATATGCCAGTTGGTAAAGCTCAGTGCGTTTTGGAGCACAGTAAAATTGGAGTTCATGGAACAACTGGTTTTCATTTCCATCCCTCCTTTCTCATAGTCTGTTGCTTTCTTCTTGGTTCTGAATTCCAATCTCTATGTGAAATTGTGCCTTTGCCTTTTTCAACATCCATGCATACACCATTACATAATCTCTCCATTAATAATTGTGGATTTAAAGCCTCTGATCCTTTTTGCTCTCTCTGGAGGAATAAATACCAGCTACTTTTCTGCCCTCTGCTCACTTTGTTTCTTAATGTTGAAATTACTTTGGAATTTCAGCAGTGGTTTCCTGCTGCCCTAGAAGTGGAATTTGCATCTTGAACAACCCGGGAAAGAAGTCAGGAAAACAAAAATCAGCACTCTGGGTTTGTGGAGGCCATGCGTATCTCCCTGAAAGGGTTTCTGGAGGGTGTCAGAAGGAGAGACACTTTCTCAAAACTAACTTTTGTCCACCAAAGTTTCTGTCCTGATTTGAAATCTCTCCATGATTATGGCAGGTTCCAGCCAAGCTTGCAGCCATGCTACACATTATTCCAGTTGGTCAGTGCTGCATGTGGCGCTTTGCAGCACAACGTAGATGTTTGCAGGATGTGAGGCACTCCCACTGTGCTGGCCACTCTCAAGATGTGAAAGATGCCAGGGGTGGAGAAGGGATACCTCACCCAATTTCTTCATGGTCAGTCAGAAAGTAATAGTCAAAAGTTAGAGTATTTACATTTCTAAAGTAATGAGAGGAATAATACAGCTAAAGCTTGAGCATCACACTCCTGTCACATTTCTCAGGACATTAAAAATATCTCAGAAGTTCCTCACTTCAGTTATACTCAGGTTCAGTAAGTTGAAATCATAATAGTTTCTATTTTCATATACTGACGAGACTGGCTCTGATTTCACACACTACATTTTAGCTGAACCAGATAAATTTAACCCATGTTTGTGGCTGGCTATATTTTAGACTGCCTTCAGCATTCTATTTTACCAGACTTAAGTTAGCAGTGAATCACAAGCAAACTTTGGTCTGGCATTACTTAGCTTGCCCTCAGGTTAGTGGCACTGCTTAGCAATGTGTCTTAAAGAAGTTGCATAAAATGCTAGCTTGGGCAATTTTAACTTCTCTCTTTTGTATAACACTGCTTTAGGCTTACAGCAGTAATTACATCCAGCAGAACTACAGAAATACCTGCTGCCATGCTCACTTTCTGCACGTGTGACAGTGGAAGGTCTGTGAATCTGTTTGGGAGTTTGTAATCATTTATTTATTTGGGGACACTGTCGCTGACTGTGTATTTTGTCCTCTCTCTTTTTAGCTCCCTCTCTCTTTTTTTCTTATCCATTGCTTATTTTCCTCCACTTCTAAGCCTTGCCTTTCTGCTATCCTGTTGGCTTCTCTGCCCTTATTTTTGGCCAGGTATTGCAGTTGACACAAATTTAATGTTTTCAGAATGAAAAACTATCCAACAGAATGCTCCTTCCCTCAGTTACCTCCTTTAACTAAGAAAAGAGAAGAGGAAATTAGCAAGGCCACTAAATCTGAAGGCTATTTCAGAATAGTCTGTATTTTTCCTGATTTAATCCAGAGATACTGCAGCTGTGGGAGAGACAATTGTGATTTTAGAATACGGTGAGTGTAACGATGATGTAACATCTATGCTAAGCTTTGCCAAACAATCCCTCACTACATTTTCCTCTCATTTACTGTGTTTATTGTGGCATGAACAGCATGGCAGAGGATTTGCCTGATTTAGCTTGATCAGCAAGTCCAGTGGGATCAAAACACTGTTATCCAGTGTTTTGACAGTTTCAAGCAGGTCCAGGGGAGTTAAGCTACCTGAGCAGTCTCTTCCATTGCCTCAGTTTGGACTGTTTCCTTTAAAGGATAGCAAAATTTCTCAGAAATTTCCTGCTTTCTGTACTTCAGCTGAGCACATACTTGATTAATGCAATACTTTCCCTCAATAAAGAAATTAAAAATATAAAAGCCAGCATTAATTTTTCTGTATTAAGATATACTGCAGTCACAAAGTCATGGAATCACAGGATAATTCAACTTGGAAGAGACAGTCTGTAATCAACTCTTAGGTCAGAATAGATAGTTCTGGGCTTTATGTTGAAAACCCACAAGGGTGAACTCAGCCCAGCCTCTCTGGGCTACCTGCATCACTGCAAGACTGTGGTTTAAAGAGGAAAAAAAAAAAGCAGAAAATGTAAAATAGTTGTTCTTTACATCAAATTTGCACTTTTTTCAGTTTATTGTCTCCCATCCTCACATCATGCCCCACTGTGAAGGGCCTAGCTTCATCCTCTGCATTTTATCCAGACCAAACTTCCAGCTAGAAAATGGATAGGCACAAGGAGTTATTCCTTTCCAAACAGAGCCATAACATCATCTGATGATGGTGCAGAGCCATAACATCATCTGATGATGGTGCTTACCTTGCTTGTAACCCAGTTTTCATCTGTTACTAGGTTTTGCAAAATGCATCGTGAATGATGACTCAAGTTCCTTGCACTTTTCACTCTGGGACTTTGCACAAACAAATCTAAGTATTTATCACATGCATTCCTGTTTAAGAAGTAAATTTTCTCTTACTCGTCTTTCCCCTATTGCCATTGTCATTAATCTTTTTCTAGTCTTCAGACTCTTTATTTTAGAAATTTTTTGGTTTTTCTCTTTCATGACCAGTCAACTCTTGAAAGCTAACTCTTCTTCACATTTCAAAAATTTCTCATAGGAAAGACAAAAGAGTCTTGCAAAAAAATTTTTGATGTTATAATTTTTAAAAATTTGTATTACTTCAAAGCTTATTTTTCCCCTCACCAGTCGTCATAGTTCCTATCCACCAATAGATAAATGACATGGGGACAAGTGTCTCTGTTCCTTCAAATCCTTGTGCCCATCTTGTCCTTCTCAAAACAACACAGACAAGGAAAAAATGGAAAAGTTCAGGTTTTAAGTGTACTTTTGAAAATATTAGTGTGTACACTACACTGGTGACAGAAGCGAAACCTTCCAAAGGGCTGTGTAAATGTTCAGCCTCTTTTCAGTTGTGTTAATACAACTGTAATCACTCTACAATTGACATTCAGCAGAAGCAATATAAAAATCATTTTCTTCAGTAATATTTTTTTCTGATCCAGTTTTCTAATCTCCAGTTTTCAAGGTAAAGAGCACCTCTATGTAACACTCCTTCCCTCTTGATAATGTTGCTTTTACAGAAACAATGGGCCTTCTACTAACTCTTGTCTACGGCTAAAAATAGGTCACCAGTTCGGATGCACTTTCTAGCTCTTTATAGTAGGTGCAGGCCTTTATATAGCATTGGCACTTTCACTCAGTCAAATCAGGTCTGTCATCAGTTTAATCTCTTCTTCAGTGATTTACAGTTGGCTCTGATTCAGATTTAGGTTGTGTTCCCTACTCCTCTGATAGTGCTATTCAGTTTTAGTTATGCTCACCATTGGCACTGCCAGGTATTAAAAAATTATTCCTACAATTCTTGCCCTGTTATCTAAAATATCTCTTTTGCACAGGGAACACCTAGAAGAATTCTCTTAAAGTGATGTTTTCTAAAGAGAATGCTGAAATTCCTGGTTTTAGTCAATCCAGCCTGTCAGGATCCAGTGTGAAATCAAATATCCTGAATATGTCTTGCCACTAAGAATTCATATACCACTAGTCAAAATGGGGAGAGCAAATTGGTGTCCAACATCCATTGTCCCTGTTGTCCTCATTGTCAAACAGCAAAAAACATTCCACCATAATGCAGCTTTTCAGTGGTACTGTCTAAGAATCAAAGCTTATCTGAAGCTCTCTAGGTTTCTTTCCATTCCTATCACAAATATCAGTTTGTCCACTTTTGTGTTTCCAGCATGTCTTCAGTGATGTACAAGAGTTGTAGTCACTTCTAGTAATACTATTTAGGGCAGTTTTTCCTGACAGTACAGTTTCACACTTAAATGAAGTAGATTCCTTTTATATCCCACCAGTCTGACTGATAGAGAAATATTTTTGTACTCTTAGCATCATGTTTTAGAAGTACTTTTATTTTGGTCTGTCTGAAGGAAACAGTTGAGGTGTGATTCAGTATCAGTTTGAATTTATGTACTTCTGATTCTTCCAAGACGTATCTCATCATAGACTTTTCCCTTTTTTTAACATCTCTGGGAGAGTTTACTCTTTCTTCACTGAGTAAGGAGACCTTTAAAGAGACCAACTTCTAATTCTGTGGAAGCTGGCCCAGCAGACAAACCAATAGGTCAGTGTCCTGGGATACAGCAGATGAGGATTTGAAGCAATCTTAAAATGCATTGGGTCTAAGACCAGATTTACAATGCCTTTTGCAATTTGCCCCACAGTCCACAAATGGAAGCTAATTGCTGTGGTTTTGGTGCAAACCTATTGCTTTGGTATCAGGACACAGAGAAGAAGGGGGAAAAAAGAACAATATTGTTGGGCTTTTTCTCCCCCCAAAAAAGTCCCTTAAAAAAAATCTGTCAAAGCCTAAGGCCAGTTCTCATTCTCTAAAGTGTTCCCTGAGGATTTCCCTGCTTGTGGTAAATTACATTATTCTGTGGTGAGCCATAAAGGAGCAAAAGGGTGAAGAACAGTGATTGCTGCTCATTGTTTTGTCTGTTTTCCTTCTTCTACTGGCAAGGGTCAGAAGACAGACTGAGATTCAAGAGAATTGCTAAATTATTGTATTGCCCATAGAGTTTGTTTGCTACACCAGGTGATTCATAGAATCAATGCTAATAAACAAAACTCTGTTCCTTGATTACTCTTTCCTATGTGAGAGTTCACTCTCAATTTAAAAGAAAATAAAGACATGGTCATAGACAAAAAGGTCAGTCCACCAATTTTATTTACAATAGTGCAACAAGGCTTTGCAACCAGGAGAACTGTTGCAAGAAAGTAGCAGGTAATTACTCAGCCAAACAAAACAGAAATGAGGACGAAAGTCAATTTGTTTACAAAGTGACCGTCCTGTAATAAAGTCCCTTTCCAGCAATAGCTTAAAATCATAAAGCTTAGAATCTAAAATAAAGCCCTGTGATAAAACTTAGAAACATTTACAGCAGGAAGAGGACAAATTAAATCCTAGCACTTAGTAGTGCAATATTATTATATTTTGTTAAAATACAAATTCTGACTTCCTCCCCCTTATATTCTAAAATGACAAAAGAGAAATACTAAATGATGAATGCCATGAACTTTTAATTTACAAGGAAATAAAAATGCAGGCAAATAAAGACATCTCCATTAGGGGAAAAAAAAATAAGCAGTGCCAGGAGTTCACACGGGTCAGTCAACTGCCTGTTTCCAGATCTATGGATGTGGCAATCCTTGTTTATTTTCTTAGGACAATTTATTGACTTGAATGAGATCTCATGTTGTACTGGGTATGGCTGTGATGGTCATAATTTTCTTTGATGTGGTGTTGTGCTTTGATTTTGTGACTGGGACAGCGTTGATAACACGCTGCTGTTGGCCTACAAAGGAGCAGTGCTTGCACAGTGTCAAGTCTTTCTTTTTTTCCAAATCTGTCCCCCACCAACAAGTATGTTAGGGGCACACAATAAGCTGGGAGGGTGCACAACAAGGAGAGTTGACTCAAACTCACCTAATGGATATTCCATGCCTTATAAAGTCATGCTCACCAATGAAAACATAAGGGAGAGGTTTTGGGGAGGAAGGCAGACACTGCTCAGAAACTGGCTGGGCATCAATCTGCTTGGAAGAGCCCTTTGCATCTCTTGTTTTGTTCTTTTGCCACTTTTATTTCCTTTCCTTTCGTCTTTCTCCTTCCTTGACTTATTAAACTATTTTTATTTTGAGCCACGAGGTCTCTTTTAGTCTTGTTTTTCCCCCATCCCACTCCAGGAGGCAGGGAGTGATCAAGTGATTGTGCATGCTTGGCTGCTGCCTGGGGCTAACCCACAACATATGGCTGGAGAACAGGCTCTAGTGCAGCTACTTTGCCAGTGGAAGGAGCCTGAGTCATCTTGTTGTTCACTAAATTCATAAATCTATTTTTAATTCTTGTTCATCTTCTGCAGATAATCTTTGGTTTAGATGAGTTGTTCTGACTATTCATGGTTGAGCTATTCGTGCACAAACATTTTCAGGAAAAGTGTGGGATCAATAGAATCAATTATTATAATTAACTGGAAAAGAAAAGAATCACAAGTGATCTAACACTGCAGCAAGGCATATTTTAGTTGGCTATCAGGAAAATTTTCATCTCAGGGTGGAACTTACTGTCAATAACAATAAGGAAATCAGTCTGAATACCAATATTGATTGAGACTTGAATGGATGCATTTTAATGATAAAATTTTTAGCATAAAATGACCTGTTAGAAGACCCTAGTCATTATTAGACAACTACTGGAATTCCCTCTATACTGGGACAACGGTTTGTCTCCTAGGGTAGATTGTTGTACTGTTGTTTGCCAGATCTTTTGCATAACCTTGGATGCGTCAGATACCCATTCATAAAATCACTACTTTATGAATACTTTAATAGCATTCTGGGAAAAGATTGTGAAATGCAGAGATATTATGATGATGGAAGCTGTATACATTCTAAAGTGATTGTTTTTCTCTTTGACTTTCACTTATTTTTTTTCTCCTGAATAATCCTAGGTTCATTTCTAAGGCATTACTTTGTTGAAGTCACTGGGAGTTTTGCTTGCACAGGGTCTAGATGACTGAGTAGGCTCTGTGAGTGATGAGGGTCTGTTTGGCAATTACTCTTGAGCCGTGTCATTATGCTGAATATCATCCAAACTCAAGGCTATGTCTGACTCATTAGATTTGTGGAATGTTTTTTTGCCATGCTATAATGCCACATTTACATTCAAGCCACAGCTCTTGCTGTCACTCTACTTTAACCACATTGTACCATGTTATGTTATTTTGAGAAAATGTAGTATGATTGTTGAGATATTCAAGGTCTTGATAAGCAACTGATTCAGTACAAACCATTAAAATGTGTACTGTATAATGGAGGAACATGACATTGGTGAATTGTTTCCTTTTAAATCATTAACTGTCCATTAGTGAGACAATTTAATTAAAGCTTTAAAAGGCTATGCTATGGCTAAGAACCAGTAAAGAATGACAGTCATATGGAAGTGGATATGAATCAAAATATTTGCAAGATGTGAGGTTCAGAGAATGTGGCTATCTGATCCTTGAGTTTATCAACCCTTTCCTACAAAAAGGCACTCTCTGCCTTCTGTCACCTGATGCAGAAGTATTTAGAACACAGGGGATGGTCATGTGTCCAGCTGGAAGAAGTACAAGAAAGTAAATTCTTTAATCAGTCTTTACTCAGCCCTAGCAATACCCATTTGGAGCTCTAGGTTGAGATCTGGGCTCCTCAGTGGAAGAGACATGGATGTACTGGAACAAGTCCAGCAAAGCTCCACAATTTAGTTGAGAGCTTGGAGCATCTGACATGAAAGGAGATGCTGAGAGCTGGGACTGCTCAGTCTGGAGAAGAGAATGTTCAGGGAATGACTTTATCAATATTATAAATACCTGATGGGAAAGTAAAGAACCTGGAGACAGGCCCAGTAGTTCCCAGTGAAAGGACAAGAGGTAATAAACACAAGACAAAGCAGAGGGAATTCTGTTTAAGCAGAAGAAAAATAGAGTTTTTAACTGTGAGAGCAGTCAAACGCTGGCACAGGCTGCCCAGAGAGATCTGGACTCTCCATCCTTTAAGATATTCAAACATGACTGGACACTGTCTTGGACAACCTGCTTTAGTGATCCTGGTCTGAGTAGAAGTGTTGAACTATGTGATTTCCAAAGATGCCCTCTAGTCCCAGTGGTTCTGTGATTCTTTGATTTTTAAGGTAAAAGACTTTCTCAATGTCTGTATAGCAGATTCCCAGCTGCACTGCAAAAGTGTCTTTCCCATCCTTCTCTCCTGTGTATACCTATTTAATCACTACTTATATGTTAATAAAACCTACTAAGAACGTAGCTGATTGCTGAAAGAGCTATAAGCTATGAATTCAGTTCCTACTCCTTAAAAGAAGTTCTCGGCAAATATAAAAAAATATTAGTATTTGTTATCAGCAGCATCATGTGGATGTACCCAGTGCCTGAAATGGAATATCCATTTCTGGTGAGGAGAAAATAATGTTTCTATCCTTGCTTTCTCTGCCTCAGAAGAACACCAATTTATGTCAATTGTGCTGGTGGCTTTTGTGTTACAGACACCTGTCTAGTCTGTTCCAGAGTGACATCAAATCATTTTAATTAAATTTTCTCTAGGGGGAAGTTTAGTAGAGCAGGATGTAATTATCCAGATAGGAATTTTGTGAGAACATTGAACTTAACATCCTCTGCTTTGGTTAAAAGTAACATCGGATGTTTAATGAAACAAAATGGTCAGGGACCTCTGTTTAATTTTCATCTAAAACACAGTGCTTCATTCTGAGTCATAAGTACTGATTTAGTGGAGAAACTGTTAACTAATGGACCACCAATGCCACTTCATTTAGCTTTTTGTCCCAGTATAGTATCTTCTCCTCTCATTTGTGAGACGTGTTTCAAAGCATGGGGTCAAACTTCATATTTTAAGGTAGCTGAACATGAACAGAGTCATGAAAACCATAAGATTTTAGGGTTTTCTTGTGAGAAAACTGTGTCTGTTTTTAAATAATTTTTGCTCCACACAGGAAATTCTTTCACACAGGGGGATGGTTGTCTCTACAGTTAGCATTTATGAACAGAAAATAAATCTACTTTCCCACTGAAACAGAAAGTGAGGATTGTTTCAAAAGTTATTTATATGTCTGCCTATAGTTAATTTTGGCTGCAGCTTGAGTTACAAATAGACTTACCTAAGAATATCATTTTGGTTTTGCATCTGCACTTATCGAGTGACATATGAATTAGGCAAGATACATGCAGAGGAATTGTGTCTCTCAAGGCCAATACAAGGTGTTCTCAGAAATCAGAGAAACCATGTTCAGCAAGGCGTTCAGTCTAAAATAGACCAAAATTTCCTGTAAAATGATAGGAAATGTCCAGCTGCACATCTTTCTTTGTCTTTTTTTTTATTTTTGTTGTTGTTGTTTATTTATTTATTTAATTATTTGCGACAGTGAATTCAATTAAATCTTCAAAGGGCACACTCAAATTTAGCAGGCCAAAAACATATTTTCAGAGCTGAGATTGCTGGAATAAATTTGTAAACATCATTTTTTTGTTTTTTCGTGCTCTCTTGTCATGGCAAATTAGTGGCACTACCCCTACAAAGTCAGATCAGACAAGATTGTGTCATGCCTTTGGCAGGCTGGAACCACATAACTGCAGAAAAAAAATCTTGTTGTTAGATTGGAACTCAGAGCACATTGTCAGCTAAAAGTAATGCATTCAGCCCATGAATTTTGGAGAAAGGAAGAACTGTATGGTAATCAAGTGTTCTAACCTGTCAAATGTGGATCATCAGTTTGCATACTGTCTTGAATTGGCTCTACTCAGTCCCCAAACCAGTGCAATTTTTGGGTTTTTGGGGTCCCTTTCACATTCAGAAATAAAGTATGTTTCATCACCAAAGCTAAAAAGTAAAAAGGAAAGAAACAATAATAAAGTCTATCAGACCAGGAAAGAGAAGGGGGGTTGGCATCCTTCTCCCTTTCATCTTTTTTTTGCCAGACCTAGAAATGAACAGAATCAAGGGTGAGGTCAGGTCAAATGTTTCACTTACCTGAGATGGAGTCCCTTGTCAGCACTGTATGTGTAGCAGTAGGAACAAATCATCCCAGGTCTTTGACATCATTAAGAAAATTTTTTCAGAAAGTCTGGTGTTTCCTTGAGACTGAGGTTCCAGGTCATCAATGAACCCCAGATATAAGACAGGAAGACCTCACCTTACTTCTCCACCTTCCTATACAATATGCACATTCATAGAAGTGGATCTCAAACCCTGTTGATTTGTGTTAACTAATGCACAAAAAACCATAAGGGACAGACGTACATTTTCTATTTCTGATCTCCCACAAGAGAACCTGAGATATCTTATCACTATCACGTTTCTTAAGTGCTTGAGTTAGATGCATAACTGGAGTTAAAAATTTTCAATATAATTTGGGCACAGATCAAAATCAATTACTATTAATTCCTTTATCAACATTAGAAAGGGCAAGAAGAAAATATATTTTTCTAATAATTCTTCTAAAATTAATTAGTTCTACATGTGCATGCAAATATTGAAGATGTAATGAAATTTCAGATCCCTCCAAGGGTCTAAGCAGTTTAGAAGAAGAGGGGGAAGAGAGAGAGAGAGACATGGGAAATAAGAGATATCTTTCTGAGCAATAGACTTACAAAATATGTCTGGCAAAGAGATTATCAATAGACATAAGGTATTTTAATACTGACAAAACATTCAAAAGATGCAGCTTATATTGCTGATAAGTAGCAGTACTTCATCTCTTTCTTCCTTTCCCATCTAACTTCTGTGCATACAGGCAATAGCTGAACTCTTCAGTCCTTTATATTCAAATGAATGTTTCCCACCAAAATATTTATTCAAATGGGAATGGTAGTGATTTTCCGATTCTCACAGGCAGAGTGGAAACAGAAAGATAAATGACTTTCTCACATTACTTCAGTGTTATTGTTATCATATATTGTGTGATGTTCCCTCATTATCTGTTGGTACACAAACCCAAGCAATGCATAATTTCTGAACCAAAAGTAAAATAGCAAAACATTTTTCAAGATGTTTTCAGCATTTTTAGATTTAGATTAAGAGAAAAATGTGCCTAACCCTGGCTGATAATAGACATTAAAATTCTGAACACATACACAGTCTTGAGGTACCTGAGCAGACAAGCAATCAAATTCTCTCTTAAGTTCTGGTGCTTTTGTTCCATTCATGTTATGCAAAATGGAGTGATTCTGAATTTAAACAGCCACGGATGATAAAAGCTGATAATGCTGATAAAAGGATGGGATGGTGGGCTCTGCACTAATGAATACAGCCCTCCGTACCGAAAAAAAACTATTTTGTGCGAGGAGGGACACTGCAGCAAAGCAGAGTTACCCAAACTTCTTTCCTGCTCTCAGTCTAGGCCACCTTGGCACAGACATTTAGGTTATGCAACCACGTCTCAAAGTGAGGGAACCTGCTGCAGAAAGAGATCTATCCCAATACAATTCCCAAGCTGAAACTTTCCCTTCCAGCATAGAAAATGTAGATTCATTCATGTGGAAAGGGGTGGGTGATAGGAACCAGAATACTATAAGGTTAGGAGGAGATGTCTGAATTACTTACACTTTTAAATATACTTTTAATTACTTATACCATAAGCAAATATGATGAGATATAGGAAACCAGAGAACATATTTGTGTGTATATATACATATATATATATATATATATATGTAACAGAGGCAATTCTTACCTCAAACTTTATGTGATTGCTGAAGCACAGGTGTGTTCTTCATCTTCCAGATTTTTCAGAAAGATTTATGTAGTTAGATATCTGGTAGCTGATAGATTTAATTTAATTTAGATTTATAACTAAATTTTAGGCCTCTAGTGAGTTCCTAAAGCATACATTCTTAAAAAGTCAGAGTAGGAAGTAAATGCATCTGAGGATTCCGGAAGAGGAGCCTGTTTGCCCAAATTTGAATTTGAGTTTAAACAAAAAGGTTACACAGCAAACCTACTATTCCTCCTGCAGACTTCCATCCCAAGGAGACAAACACTAACGTAACAAAGCACCCCACTAGAAAATGAGGCTGAAATGATGTGTTTAGGGATTCAGATGTCACAAAAAAAATGTTGCTTGAGCTTATATAGATCAGTAGCTCCTGAACTGACTCCTAATTTAATTCTGGTATTTATCATCTATCTCCATCCTCATCTCTAATATGTTTTGGATTGACTGAGAATAACACATTCACAATGAAATGCATTTTGTTTGGCTTCAAAAAGAGCTGAACACATTTTAAATATTAAACAATTTGCTGAATTCTTTGGGATTCTTTTAGCATGTTGTTCTGCTTTTTTCCCCTCTTTGGGGAAAATTATGCAATGTGGTTGGTGTTTGCTTCTGATGAAACTTAGAGTGTAGCTGTTCTAAAGCAAAGAAATGGGGAAGATCAAACCTATTAGACTGGAAGATGAGCCAAGAAGAATAACCTTAATTTCAGCTCATTCCTCAAATCTGGTGCACTGACGAGGTCTGAGTTAGGAACCTAATTTCCTGAACTCCTTCAGTAGAAGTTAACAGATAAGTACTTCTGGAAGGCCTATTCATACATCTAAAAGGTGAAATGCCTTTATAATTGCCCCCTGTAAAGACAGCCTAAGGGACCAGACTTTTCAGGCAACTAACAGTGCATGATCAATAATGCAGTCTTGGCTGAAATCCTCAGATATCCAGCTGTGACCTGGCTTCTTTTTTTTTTTCCTTTTCTGCCTTTATTTCACTTTATTGCTCCACCAGCTTCTAATCTGTAAAAGAATTTTAACTTTCATCTGTAACTATTTGGGCATCTAAATGGTACAGCTTGATAGGGACATTGGAACTCCTTAAAAAGTCATATAAAGTACTTATGACTGCAAATGTATCTTAGTCTGTAAAATAATCTTTTATTTATTTTGTTTTCTTTTTTTCTCTGAAAAGGTCAAAAAGTCATAGTAGATTAGGCCCAAAATTTTAGAGGGGAAAAAATAACTATAAAGACAGAGATTTTCTGTCCTTACTGCACCATGGTTTGTAATTTTATTTTAAAATTTTAATTTCAGGAAATGTTTTAAGACCTAAAATAATTTTGAATTACCTTTATTTTTTCTCAATCTCCCTTTTCAAAACTATTGATCCTCCCAAGCTAAAAGTAGTTTGCAAAAAAGGCCTTCCACAGTACTTTAAGTGTTTTCCATTGACTATTTTGCAGAGAAAAAAAAAATCAAAAAGAGCCTGTCCAAGTATTTTGCAGCATTTATGCCTAGAATGCAAAAGCTCACTGGAATTTAAAAATCATTTGGTTGAATTTGAGAAAGTTAAAATTTAGAATAACCAAGATTTTTGGCTTTGCCATGCTTCAGAATATTAGGAAATTCACAATTAATTGTGATAAGAAGGAAAACTCTTTGAGGGTAGGTGGCTGTAAAATTTAAACTTTCTGAGGTTTCTGACCTACAACTGAATTTTGTCATGAGCCTGGCAGGATACAGATTTAATGCACTATTGGTCCAATTTTCTACGACTTCTATGAAGTTCTGAAATTGCCATTTCTACCTTGAGACAAACTGAAACTGTGCTACATATCCCACTAACCTGTGTGTCCCTGAACAGGATATCCACTGTATCAGTCAGCAAAGAATATTCAAATTTACGTCTCCCAGTGCCTTTTTCACAAGTAACAATTCAAGTGATAACAGTTAATTCTTACATCTGACAGTCTTCATGGACTTTCACTTTCCCCACAATCTTATACTTCAGACTTTATACTTCAGACTAATTCAATTTATCTTGTCCATTTTACTCAAACAACTGAAACAGATCTATGGTAAATTAATGTACTATAGATAATTTGGAATGCAGTGCGAGAATTCAATGCACACCAGCACTACTGTATTACCTAAGGATATAAGATTTTAATTTAAAAAGTTAAAGGTCCATAAATCACATTCTACCTACACTTGCCAACATTTTTGACAACCTATTTTAACATCTAGAATTATTTCTTTCTTTATCACATAAGAGATTTTAGTTTAACTACACTTTACCCTAAAAAGGAATGAGGGAGCCTAAAGCAATCAGAAAAAGGAGGAGAATGTTGAAGAAAAGTAAAAAAAGCACCAGGTACTCACTGAAGACATTCCCAAAATATGGTGGGGGTACTCTTCAAGTGAATGAGGAATGACAAAATAACCCTTTTGTGGTATTTTTATTACTTAGCTTATGCAGATAAGGCTAAGACACATGAGATATTGGATTGTTTCAGAAATCCATTTTAATATTCCAAAGCTTGGGGGCAAAGTGGGGACCTCATTCCAACTTAGGTCTGTAAACAGCAATTACAAGTGACTAGCAGTAGAAAAATATACAAACAGACAAATTAACATTTATTCTGACTCAAATCTGGTAGGTAGTCAAGGTTTATCATGTTGTCCTGCTTTCTATCTCAAGGGCACACTTTAAAGCCCACAGCACACTTGGTGTTGCCATGGCTCTCGTCCTTACAGCTGTAGAAAGTGGGGAGTTCAAAGCCACCTCACAGATGTCTCCAATACGTGAGAGTCAAACATCTCAATGCAAGCATAATCTAACTGCTACAAAGGGTAGCAAAGAGACAAGGTGTGGATATTTCAGATAGGGAAACAATAATTTATAAGAAAAAATGTTTTTTTCTTAACTAGTTAGGGCTAGACTCTCAGGAAGTGAAAAGAAAAAAGGAAAGCCTTCCCAGTTGTACTCCATTATACCAACAGGAGTTTCAACCTTCAGTATCTTTTAGTCTTTGATACATTTGTCACTAAAATATGCGCATACATGGAACCAGAATTGTAAGAAGCTTTCACGACACCCAAGAGAAAATTTCATAATAGTGTTCTCATCTCATCTGCTTCTCATCCTCTCTCAGCACACCCTCCCTTAGATCCTGTGCATCTCCCTGCAGTCCAACACCATGAGTTCTCCCACAAGCACATGCCAGATGTAGTTGAGTCAGGAAATTTGTCTTCCAGCCTTACTTGGGAGGAATGTGTTTGTTCCAAGCAAGAGGTAAAAATGTCTTCCAGGTTTTAAACCAATTTGTTTCCCATTTGTATTAAACACTCCAGCTGTGAGCTGGTAGAGGCCTCTGTCTCCCACAGCCAACCACTCCTGTGCAGCTTACCTGGGCTTATTTCTTGACATTGTCACCAGCTTTGGAAGAACAAGAAAAGCAGCTGTATGCTTCTGTTACTTCACACTCCTGCTTTCTACCTCAGAGGATGTTTTTCTCTGCCTCTCATACAACTCTTTCTGGAATTCTAGATACTAGAAGGTGGGAGGAGGGACAAAAATGTCAGAAAAGTAGAGATGTTACTGTACTGGGTGCCTCCAAGCATAAATGCTTTCAATGAAATAAAATGGCCAGTGACCAGAGATGAAAATTCAATGCAGATAACATATCAACATTTTAACAACACATACATAAAAATGATCATCAAAGAAATAACAATAACATAAATTAGTCACGTTTGTAACCTACCATCTATATGAACCACTGATCATTACAGTCTGAAAAATCAAAAATTATTACAGCAAATGCATGATGACAAGTGTTTTTTTTTCACAGAGCATACCCTTTCTCATGGATTATTTTACACTGGATTCTTTTTATGACAGGATTTATCTCACCTTTTGAGACTGGGCATTAGCCAGATGAAGAGAAGAGGAGGTACTTTCAGTAAGCCCTTTTTTTCCACCTGTTTGGGCTGTTGTGAATTGGCATTCTGCCATCAAACTGCTAAAATATCTTCAAAGGTGCTGAATGGAGGGGAATTAAGCTATTTAATATCATATATAAATACATCTATATATACACACACACATATATATGTATATATATATATATAATTAATCAAAGTCCTTTACATTGCAATTTTTGCATTGCAGTTTTTCCTTCCTTTTGGGGCAGAGGGTAGAGGGTAAGGAAGTTGATAACAGCCCCACTGTGGCTGTTGATCTGACTCCATGTAATTTTGTTGAAGCAAGGGTTTTTCATTAAAGAAGACAGCAATTTTGCATTTTCTTCCTCCACATCCAAGCTCATATCAAATACAAAATTGTCCTTTAGAAATTAAAAAATGCTACTCAGTACTTTTTTTGTTTTTCTTCCTGATCTTCATGTTTAAAATCTGTTTAAATTAAAAGCTGCATAGGTACAGTTTCAAACCATTGACTCCAACATTTAAAATCTCTTCAATATCTGGTATTTTCTGTCTTAGAAAGAACATACACAGCGTGATCAAGCCACGTCTCATCATTCTTATGGATAATGCGGTAGCCTGAGCATTTTAGCAGGTCTGTAACTTTATTTCTCCAGCTTCTGAATGTTTTATAATGTCCTTTTCAGAAATTTCTTCAAGTTTAGTAGCGTGTTCAAAACATAAACATCCTTACTGACATAATTTCTGAGTTTTGCTGCAATAATGTGTCTGCAGAAAGAGTTATGAAATTATATATATTCTAGACACAGCCTTTGTCAATGAAAAGTCTAGCCTTACATAATTTTTTCTAATATAAAAGATTTTTCTCTTTGTTTTTTTTTTCCCCACTTTTACATATTCCGTGTTTACCAAGCAAACTGTATAGCATTACTCTGTGTATTCTTTTCTTTTTCTGCTTGCACCTCTTTCTTTCAATGGTCATCTCTCACTCTGAACACTAGAATTTCCATTCAAATTAACATCTAAATAATTTTTTTCTCTAGCTCTGGTATTGCTAATAATAATCAATTCTCTTGGTCAGGTCAGGTCAGGTACTTCACATGTCTAAAAATATGAGTACTTTGGAGTACTTTGGTGAAAAAAAAAGTCTGGTGATGTCTGGTGGGTCCTCTTGTGCAATAATATAGAAAAATCAGCTGTGATAGTTTGTGTTCTAACAATATATATTTAGCATACACTCCATCATGGATCTGTTCCAGTCTGGCCTGTTTGCTGTGCTCCTAGATGTTCTTGACTCCTGGTAATCTGATCTTATTTTACCTCTGTGTGTTAGCTGCTTGATTTTGATATTTGATCTCTGAGTTGGTCACAGGTTTATGGGCTTTTTGGGGTTGGGGGTTTTTGCTTCTATTTTAAATTCTAGAGGAGGGAATGAAAAGAAGATAAAGGATAGTGGATACTATAACCAGGTCAGAATATGGCCAAAAGTAGTGATGTCCACCTGCTCAGATCTCTGGAAGTCACAATCCTCATCCAACTCTGTGAATTAATGTGTCCTGCAACATGATGCAATAAATATTAAAATAATTCGTAAATCAATGACTCATGTCAGGATGAAAGTCACTGAAGAGCAGTTCAGTGAAAGTAGACATGTCCCCCTTTAGCCATTTATGCTCCTGCTACAGTACTTGAAGACAAAGAGAACAGCATATCAATTGATGTAATGCAGATCACCTTCCTTACATTCCTGCATCAGAAAGGGAATGAATAATTGTCCAAGATATCTGTCTTGTCTCTAAAAAGAGCCTCACTGATCACCTTGCTCTGGGTACCCAGCTTTTAAATTGCTGACTCCAGCCTTGCTGACTGAGATCCAAAGTTGTAGTCTTCTACTAAAACTCCTGCTTAGCAAAAGATCCATATATTTCCTTCCTGTTTCACTCTGAAACAGAGACAGAAGGTTTTTAGAAGAATTTTCCTGTTTTCCTGTTGAGGTAATTAATGCAATTACCTTTCCCATCCTGACTACTGACATCAAGGCCCAGAGTGAAATATTCTGCGGAGTAATTCTTTGAGATGTAGTAACCAGTCTCTTCTCATCTATTCAGCATCAATGAGCACCTTTATTTTGGGCTTTGCTGTCTGTGGTCAGAAATCAGCTAGTTAAAAAAGTGATCTCTTTCACAACCCAAAAGAAAATTAAAATAAATAAGCATTCTCTGCTCTGAATTGGTCTCAGGATGTAGTCAACCTAAAGAAATTATAATAAGTTATGGGTATGTAAAAGAGTTGTTCATATTCCAAACTCAGTTATCTGTTAATCATCTCAGCAAACCTGTTGGCTTGCTTTGCATTCCAGTACAATTACATGTGTTAGAATTCCCCTAAGCATGCTGTCTTCACAGGCTAATTTATTTTTATGAACATCCCAGGGACACTGAAGACATTTTGCTGAACTTTGTTAACACAACTTGCTGTCAACCCGGTGCATTAATGAAAATAGTTCCACCTTTCTTATATGCTACCGACATTTAATTTTAAAAGCACAATTAATATATGCAATGTTATTGTGTCTCTCTCTCTTTTGTAAGCCAGTGAACACTAACTTGGGATTTATTAACTGCTAAAAGCAGTAGACATTCAATCAATACAGTATACTTCTGGAATGTGAATGTGGCAAGAGCATAATCAATCTTTTGGGGGACTTGTAAAATATAATCCTGACCATCTGAGAGATTTAAAGTCTGAGAACACTGTTTTATTGTTTGGGGTTTTTTTGATTTTAGTTTTAGTGTCTGTGTGTATGGTTTTTTGTGTGTTTTGTTATTGTCATTCTGCTTTGGGGGGTTTTGTTTGGTTTTTTTTTTGCTGGGTTTTGGTTTGGGGTTTTTTTGTTTGTTTGGGGAGGTGTTCATGAAAGAGAGAATCAGCTAAGGAGGCAAATATATTGGTTACATTTCTGCATGGCAAAATACAGTAGTCACATCACAAATACCATGACCACAATAAAATACAGTGTCCATAAGAAAATACCATGGTCATACTACCCAGGACCTACTTGAACTCACAGCCTCCTGTTATGTGCAACGGAGTAAAGTCTTCATTTCCTGCAGCACTTCAGAAATTTGTAGTCCTATCTAGTGTATGGTTATCAGACAGCATTTGGGTGGCCCAACAGTCCGTGCTCCAGAAGTCAATAGAACATAAACACCAGCCAGTAGATTATATTGTGTCAAGCCCAATTTGGAAACTTCTTTTCGTTCTAAATTCACACGGTGTTTCCAACATTAGGATCTCCATGTTTTTCTCTTGAAAATCTAGCCTTGCTACTGGGCTTTAAATAACAAGAGAATTATTTTTAATAAAATAAGCTAAATAAATATGACATTTTGGTATAAGCATAAAACATTTCTGTCTGCATTTTGATTACCATAGTTTGAAAATTGTATTTTAAAAAAAACCATGAATGGTCCATATTAAATATCAGATGTTATCAGTTCATTTTCAGGAAGATAATATTTTATTGTACATGATTATTTTTAAATGGCTTTTATCTGCAGATTAAATGACTGTCCTGAAAACTGAACACTTTGTTCATAAAAGAATGAGAGAAGATTTCTTCTTTTTCTAAAAGATGCTCAACACACAAGAGCAAACCCGAGGTCTTCAAAGTCAGTATTAGTCAGTCTCTAATGAATCTTTTTTGTGCTTTTTTTTTTAATTTAACCTTACAATTTAGAATGAGAGATAATATTCCTAAAAGTCAGCTGATTAGAATGGAATATGAGAATCTCTAGTCTTCAAATAAAAAATATGTCCTGTTGGGTTTCCCATGTCATGCTGCATGGCATCATCCAGATAATAATCCTGGCCAATAACAGACTCCTGCACAAATGTCTCACTGGCTTGAAGTCTGTTGTTTATTTAAAAAGCAAAGCTGTTTTTTGTTTTTTTTTTTTTTTATGCAAAACCAGGGTTTTGACCTAACAGCATGCTTAATCATTTGTGATAAGACTCTACTTCCCTGCAGCATTTAATGATTTCATTGAGAAATTAAAAGCTTTGGTCTGGACTATCTGATCAGAATAACTCCCACAATGCCCCCAGCTGTAGTATATTATGCATCCCACTCAGGACCCTAAAGGTCGATAAGAGTTTCACCCCATGGAAGAGTTTAACAAGACAGGCATATCAGTATTTCAGCAGTACCAACGTCTTTCCTGAGTATGTTTTACTGATGAACTTTGTGGGGGTGGGGGGGTTTGTTGTTTTGGGGGGTTTTTTTGTTTGGTTGGTTGGTTGGTTTTTATGTTGGTTTTTTTGGGGGGGAAAGGGGGAAGTTAATAATAATTGCCTGCTATTCTTTTTTCTACATAAAATGAGTTTTGCAAGGAAAAGCACTGCTGGTCTACTGGCACAAGCTGCTGAGAACCAGTTATGTCTCTTCTTCATCAGCATAATGCCATCTGCCACAGACAGGAAAGAGGAGATTAAAACTGAGGAAGAAGGAAGAAGTCTTTTCCAATAAAAAAGAGGTTCATTAAGTCTCAGGTGACACCCATTCAGGATTCTCTAGTTCTGGTCAGGAAAACAGTCAGACTGTCCAAAACCTAATGTATTCCTAGAAAAAGAAGTGCATTAATTTTCTTTTCCTTTCATATTACAATTTATCTGTGTGTACTTTTGAAGAAAAAGAAGCTCTGTGAATACTGCAAAAAAAATGCTTCTAATAACACATTTGAGACAAGGAACACTAAGATATTTTGTGTTTCAAATATTTGAAGACATGAAGGAAATGTCACTCAGGGTGGGAAGAATGCCAAGAAAAAAGTCAAAACAAGCTATGCAGAAGTCCTCTCACATGTTTATTAAGAAAATAGTAGACTGACTCTTTATTTCTGGATTAACTGCCTGAATCCAAAATACTAAAACAACAAACACAAAATGTGGTTTCTGTTTATATAAGGTAATGAATACCATGAAAATATGAAAACTACTTTGTTCTTTTTTTCATTAAAGTTACACTTACAAGCTTTAACTGAAATGAGTCCTCACTGATCTAAAGTATTGCAGACACACTCGGTTAAAATAGACCAAATCCCTTAAAATTTACATCATACACAGAGAAATTGGATCATGAATAAATAAAAATAAGTTTTTTTTTCTTTGCAGACTTTGTCACTTCATGCAGAGAAGCAGAAAGTAGGTGTAAAAGGACTTCGAGTCTTTTCTTACAACTGCTCATTTATAAAAACAGAGTATAAGTAAATTTGATGTTCTTACTGCCACTCTGATATGTAAGGAAAACTTGCTTGGAATCCATACTTGAGGTCTGAGAGCAGGGCCACAACATCCAAGCAGAGGAACTGGGCTGTAATCCCAAATCAAGGAAAATGCATCTTTTCAATCAGGAATCATGCCTCTAGCAAACAATGCCTACCCAGACCAGTATTTCTTTGGGCAGCAACTTGTTTAAGGATATCACTTTGGTATGTTCTCTTCCCCAGGTGCACTGTACAGGGAACCAAAGCACCTAACACATGATGCTGGACTCGCTCTGGGAACCTGGAACATAAATGCTGTGATGCAGCCATGGTAATGCATGGCAGTACAGGTGTGGTTCCAGGCAACATTGACTTGCACAAGGCCTCACAAGAGAGCTACAGCACACCTAGGCAGAATCATGCCCTGTTCCATTTCTGTGAGTTAATCCTTCAGTGGCCCCAACCATAAAATTTTAAAATACACGTGTCCTGTCATTACCAAGGAAGCTGCTAACTCCTTGTGCCACATCTAACACAACATAACAATACCAAATGCAATATGAGCTAGGAGAGAAAGATAAACTGAAGAGATATCATCAATACTAAGACTGGAAAGTCATATAGTTCCGTACCTGTCAATACTGGAATGCTCCCAGGAGCATGATTCCTTCTGCTTTTTCAGCACTGTACTATGGCATGTTTGAATAGATTTCACTCATTGAAATTTTGCTTAATACCCAGCTTGAAGTTACGTCTCCTTTTCTTCACACCATTATATCTAATTTCTATTAAGATACTTTAAAAGAGGCTCTGCTCACACTGAGCAGAAAAGATTCTGTTCAGACTGTGGTCTGTGCTTCAGTAAAGAGGCAGGCTGTAGAGGAAAACATCGCATGTGAAATGCTGAATTATGTCAGTGACTTATTGTTTGTCCATTTATCCCACACAGGTCCTTATATCCACTCTGCAGAATTTGTCATTTTAGTTTTGTCTCCCGGAACAAATCTCTTATTCATTCTTCCTATTCTTTAAATACAAGCACAGTGGTTCCTTTCTTTTCAGCCTGAAGACACTCAAACCAATGAGAAGAAAAGAGTAGGATTCTTTTTTCTCTTTTCTTCTCTTTTCTTTTTTTCTCTTTTCTTTTTTTCTCCCTTTCCTTTCCTTTCCTTTCCTTTCCTTTCCTTTCCTTTCCTTTCCTTTCCTTTCCTTTCCTTTCCTTTCCTTTCCTTTCCTTTCCTTTCCTTTCCTT
>VZRZ01007152.1:397316-425723 GCA_013398175.1 Climacteris rufus | reverse complement strand
CCCTCCTCTCCCCTCTCCTCTCCTCTCCTCTCCTTCCTTCCTTCCTTTTCCCTCTTTTTCTTTCTTTCTTTCTTTTTCTTTCTTTCTTTCTCTTTTTTTTCAACTAACAGAATTTATTACTCTTTAAATATATTGGCCAACATATTTGATCGTCTACGACGCTCAAGATGAAATAGATCATCTCGCCATATTCAGTTCCATGGGAGTTTTGCTACTGACTTTTCTGTAGCCAGGATATCAGCTGTTCTCCAAGTTTTTCAGTTTTCCACCCAACACTGAGTATATGTGAGGTGAATTGCTTTTCATAATACATAATACAACAATTTTCTGCAGACTAAACCCAGGTGCATATTTACAGCAAGTTAGTCAGTAATTTGTAAGGTCATAGGAAAAACTATCCGCTAGCCAAGGTGATACTATTCAGTACAGCTCCTCTGGGGCTAATATATCTCTAAAATAATTTATTCATATAGCTCGATCCTTTCTCATACTCCTTTGTCACATTTCCATCCTAAATCATTAACATCATTAATATTTCTTATTTAGTGCTGAAAAGTAAGAAAACACATGTAATACATAATTTCTGTATTAACTTTAGATGTCTAAATACCTTTAAAACTATAGCCCTAACTTATTTATATACATTCAAAACAGAGAATGAGCACCTTAAAAGGTTGCTTAATATTCATAGCCACATACTTGTCAATTGTTTTTAATGAAAAAATCACAGAAAAATGCTAGGAAATGCTCTAGTGCTTATTGTGGGCAGAGTTTTCTAAATGTACGTGTTTACCTTTGAGCTACTTCTCTGGGTTCTCTTTAGCATCACTAAAGAAAGATTGAAAGTTGGGAGTGTGATTAACCCTTCTTAAAGCTGCCACATAATAAGATTGAGTGGATCATATCTTAAAACCACTGACTTTCCATTACTTTTAAGAGAAACTTGCAGCAAATTCTACAGTCAAAGCCATCTATGCTGGAGACATCAATATTATAAGACCTGATTCACAAAATATGTCAGTATGGGGGGGGTGAGGGGTGAGCATTTACATGTGTGTGGATTTGTGAGTGTCATCCTATACTTTCAATGGAAGGCTAATGGTGATAATGGGATATGGATTACATTTACAATTTGACACTCTGAAATACATATATTTATAACTAATTCCTTAGTCCACAGTTTCCCCCCACAATACTTACCTTTCTAAATCAGATTGCTCTAAGGGAGCTGGTTCATAACCCGTGTGAAATACTTCTGAGATTTCACATGGATGATTTGGAATATGTTATAGCATTAACTTGTGTTTTCCCTATCATAACTTCTGATTCACATTTGTCTGCCAAACTCAGTTTCAAAACAATTTTTAAAAGGAATCAAACTTTCACTGAAGTGAATTAATCCTGGGCTTTTGAGTGGTAACAATATCAACAGAATGTGTTGTTTTGGATAAGTCTGAGTGTAAAGAGAGATGCATTAATGAAAGGAAAACAACTTTTCATGTTCTGTGAACAACAAAATATGCAGTAAACTCGCTTTTGTGTTTGATTATAAACTTTTTGAGAAGATAAAGCCTTCTGGCAATACATCAAACCTTCCTGCTTAGTTTCAGGCTAACAACTCCAAACTGAGTACTTCTTTACAACTTCCCTCCACAGTGCTCTTTAGAATGTCCTTAGGTTTTCCTCCAGGCAATGGCATCTATACTGTGTGCTGAAGGATTTGTGAGTACACATATTAATACACCATCAAATAGAGAAATTCTTTTTAACTCTGTGTCAAATGCAAAATTATCATCAGTAATACAAAAAATCAGCAGTGGTCTATTTTTTTTTTTTTAAACCTAATGCATTTGCATTCATCTAGCTTTCTTATCAAACTTGAGGGATACTGTAACAGACAAACTGTGATGACCTGCCGCAGGTAGAAAGCGTGAGTAACTCAGAACCTTTAGCAGCAGTCTTGTGTCCTGAGAAAAGCAGCAAGCAGCTCGGCTTTACCCAGTCTCTGTGGAACAGAGTCGAGCCTGCGTCAAAGCCCCTGCAGAATCTTGTCTCAGTTCGCGCACAGCGGTTTAATTTAAGCAGGGAAAGAAAGAGACGAGGAAGGGTTCTTTTCCACTTATTGCCAGCAGGGTTTTATTACTGGAACATAGGGTGCGGTAAAAGACACCAAAATAGAGGTCAGGGGTGTCTGTTATAGTACAGAGGCGAGGGGAGGGCAGTCGGGAGAGAGCCAATCACTGCGGAGGATTACAATGATTGACAGGGGCTGTCAGCCACTCAGCTGTCCGCGCCGGCACAGGAACCAATGAGCTGTCGGTTTTGGGCGGGGACGGCCCCTGCCACTGCAACAATGACCTTGGACTGAGCTTTTTAATTTGAATATATAATATTGCCTGGGAATACATATTCCAAAAAGGACAATATGGACCACAGGAAACATTTTCTTTTTTTTTATTTATTTTTTTATTTTTACACAATTGAGTTGTAATTTGTAACTAGTATACTAATTCCAAAATTAATTCTAGTTATTGAAATAATGTTTTATCTGCACATTTTTAGAGAATGATTCAGATGCACAAAATATTAACCAGGGTTTAAATTACAGAATTACAGGCAGTATCAGAATGCTGCTCCAAAACTATTCTTCTCTCCATAAAGATTTTTCTCTAAGTCTACATATATGAAGTGTGATTGAAATTAGTATATTTAATTTGCTTTTACATGAAGATCTCCAAGTATTTTAAAAATAGATTTTAATTATTCCTTTCTTTTTCTTGGTGAACAGAAAATATTGCTGTATTCATTTCTATAGTAGTATTCTAAAAGAAAGAGATTTAAAGGGTTTGTTTTTTTATATTTTGGACAAATCTGAAACTGACTGATGGACAGTCATGTCATAGCCAAAACATAGTACAACTTCCGCCACAGCTACAGAGTATTTTCTTGAATTTTTACCTTACTGTGTTCATTTTTATTATTGTTGTTATTATTCACAGCACGTGAGTTTAATCTTGCTTCTTATATGCAGCAATGCACCAGGTTTTTGGTTTGTTTTTTTTTTTTTTCTCAGAAATAATTTTTGCTCCCCCCCTCAACACTTACTTTTCAAGTGAACTGTAACAGCTTAGAAAACAGATTTTCAGCTTTAAGCCTGAAGACTGGAAACAGAACAGGATCAGGCTTTTAGGCTCCTTTTGTCCATGTTAGAACTGAAGAAGGTTCCCATCCTTACAAAATGTACAGCCTATTCACTTCAGATGTTTATAAACCTCCAATTTTCTGTCCCTGTGCTAAGAGCTCTGTGGTTTACAGTGGAGGGATGGCCAAGTGCTGTGCAATGTCTTCCAAACAGGCTGGAAAGTCTAAGATCATATTTCCTCCAAAGACTCTACCCCTCGTCTCCAAGGTGATTTTGGGCAAACTGTTTTGTCTCATTCTCTATAAAACAGAGATTATAACAATGGTCTTCCCATACAAAGAACTTTTGCTACCTATGGCCACAAAGCCTGACAAAAAATGTCAACAGTATTAATGGAATTGTTCGAAATCAAGTTTACCAGAGTTTTTGGTCTGAATTACCACCAGCACTGAAAAGTTTCCCCAGATCCATCCCTGACCTTCCCACATGTGACAGGATGGTTTCAGCCCCCCTCTCTCTGCCAAATCTTATCTGCTGATGCTAAGATTAGAGGACCATCTTCCCCTAACTTCTTGGCACCAGCTGTGAGCTCTTTGCTGGGGAGGCAGAACATCCAAGATAAAGTGATTGTCAGACACAAGGATTTTACGGATATAAAAGACCACTGTAAAACTCAAAAACCCAGACCACAGTTTTGTTACTTCTTGAAGTGCACAAAACTGTTTTCTCCACCATACTTTAAGATGTCAGTATGCCATATTTCTATGCTTTTCTTCTAGAAGTTGACTGAAAAGAATTGGTAAGTTACATTGAGTTCTAACCTTACTATTTCTTTGCTATAGGTACCTTTATTTTTGTGCACTGTTTATTCTGCTGGTAGTATCTCTTTGTTTATCCTGTGTAGTAAGAAGTTTTGCTTAAATTCTGGTCTCATATGTGTTTTCTTGTGACTATTACAATAAATCCATCCATGTTGTAATAGTCCTGATCGATCATAACTAAAGAACCAGAGAGAACACACGGTTTTGGAGTTCAGGCCACTCCAAGAGAATTAAAACCCATCTAAACTCTCTCATATTCATAACACCACGTGCACAGTTGTAAACCAGCCTTCAGAGTTTGGGCATTTTGTGATGCACACAAATTAAGGGATGTGCTGGATGACCAACATCATTGTTCAAGGGAGACTGCTGTAATTAGGCCTGACAAAGAGTGTATTAGCAACCTATCTCTTCAGAAACTTAGAAATTGCTCTGGTTTCTGCTCTCTTAGAAAAAACTCTGAAATTGCTTCTGCTCTTAGAAACCTTACTTCTGGTTTGAAATGAAGCTTATTAATGAATGAGTGAAGTTTTTTTAAAAATAAAATTAAGAGGAGAAAATCATTTTATTGAAAAAGTTTTATTCATAAGCCTAAACGACAGAACTAGAATATGTTTGTTTTAAAACCTGGATGATTTCTTTGAGTTCTAATAGATTTTGTGTACTTCCAGTTGTTTTTCAACTTCAACAAATATATCTTCTTTTCCTTTTCCAGTAAGTAATGAATAACCTTACAAGTACTGCACAGTAAGAAGAAACTTTACAGAAATAGGCCTTGCAGTGAGTACATGGCATTATTTGGAATAAAATGCAGTATGGTTTAATGAATGGAGATTTAGCCTAGATTGGGATTGAAGAACAGTGTTTCACCCTTACTTTGGTAGCTGAGCTTCAAAGTAATATTAATCAAGCCTTATTACTTCTGCTTTCTCTTTTCAGACATTTTCTTCCATTTTTGTGAGGTCAAGTCTTAAGGGTAGGGACACAGACTGACTCTGTCTCTCCACAATATTTAGCACAGTAAGGCTTTAATCATAAATACCTTGGAAAAACATCTATATTTATCTTTACAATCAAGTGATTTATTCATGTTTGGTCTAGACAAATGGTACAGTTACTCTTGCATGATGAACAGGTATAAAATATAGGAGTTCTTCAGATTCATTATTCTCGGGATAGTCTGTAATTGTGTACTTATCACTAGCAAGGATGAATATTTTATACTTGCAAGCACTTAAAGTTCACCCCTTCACTTGCTAAAATACCACATCGGTGGTTCACATGAAATCAACTGATACCAAAACATGGATATTTGAACATGCTGCTCAAGGAGCCCAATATCTAAGAAATTTATTCAACTTCTGATGTGAAATAATCTGCATTTGTGGATCTTACAAAGTATCTCTTCCTAACATAAAAGGAAAGAGACAAAGAAGCTCTACATTGATGTAAGGAACAGCTTGTTGGATAGGACCCTGAAGAATGGGTGTGCAAACACTATTGTGATGGGCAGCATTTTTAAATCCCACAGCGTGAGCACAGAGTTAGCAGAAATGTCAATATGAGCTCCATAAACTAGAATGCCACCAGTGTTCTCATTGAGGGATAGGAAAAAGGAAATTAGTTTCTGAAAATAGTCATAAATAATAAAAAATGTCTGGCCTATAGCATTTTTCTTAAATTAACAAGAAGAACTTGAACCCAGTATAAAGTGCCTTGAAGAAAACCTGTCCAGTCTTGAGGGATGGCGGTTTTGATCAGGATAGATCAAGTGCGTGAACAATTTTCAGATGCGTAATTTATTTCCAGTTTTGAAAGAAATTGCTTAGCCCTGAAAGGTTTGTCAGGAACATTATCAAGTTTTTTAAGAGTATTTAGGGAGTTCAGCAGGAAGAAAGCAATACATTCCTAGCAGATCCTTTCCAAACTAAAATGCAGTTTCATAAAATATTCAGCGTCTTTGTGGGCTTATAGTTATACTTACAGTTATACCTGTTCTCCGAGGATAAGGAATTGAATCTGTTGCATATGTAAGGAAGCCATAGGTAATCATGGTCATAACTGAGGGCAGAATCCAGCCTTCCTTGCATGAAACTCTTCTGGGGAACAAAAATGCAAGGAGCTCTGCAGCATGTCAGAGTTATTATTCAAATTTATGAGCCGGTCACCAACCACAGTGCAGCTCCCACATATGCTAGAAAAACATTCATGGCACCTCTAAAAGCAGGACTGTTGAGTCACAGAGGCTTTGGGTTTGCCTTTGAATACTACCACAGCTCTTACTCCCTATCCTTTTGTGATAAACTCTCTGAGAACACTGAACTAGTCCCATGCCCCTAACCCAGGTGGCCCAGGAAGCCTTAAAGAATCTGATCACACTCTGCCCAGAGAAGGGAGGGAGCCTTGAAAACAAGAGGTTAAATCACTGGGGGGAAAAAAAAAACAAAAAACACAACAAAAACCAGGAAATCTGTGAAGGGAGAAAAAGGAGCGAATGTATTCCTGTTTGGTGCTTGGTAAATAGGAGCAACTGCTCATCAGATTGGAGGCAAAGGAGTCTGTGCGTGAGCAAAGCCTAGATTCTGCAGGAGTTCTGATGCCCGGCTCGCCTCTGATCAGAGACTGGATGAAGCCAAAGTCGCTTCATTTAGGAAAGCGAGACCAACGCAAAAGGCTCCGAGTTACTCCCGCTTTCTACCCACAGCAGGAGTCCATCCAGCTCTGTGCTAGACTATGACCAAATGCACAGCATTGGGTGAATCTCTCCCATTCTGTTACTTTTGCTAGTCTTTCCTGATTTTTGGCCAGATACAGACTTCATAACTGAAATGTTTGACCTCTGCTTTAACAGAAAATATTTTAATGAAGCTTTCCTCCTTAGTAATGTGCAAAAACACCAACAATGTCTGTGTCACCTTACCTGTTGTGCTGTTTCACGGTTCAGGCCTTTTCATCCCCTGAGAAGGAACAGCAGTGAAGCACCACCCATCACCCACCTCTGCTGGGTGTTTTCCCCTTGAGGGAACCAGTGTGTTTGTAGCAAACCAGAGGCAGACAGGCAAGGATCATATAGACTGTGCTGATGCCCGGGGAGGTTAGGCCTTGGTGTGAGGACAAGTCCAAAGTAATGTGAGAAGATAAACACTCAGCCTGATGTACCTGAGTGGTCAGTGAAGGACACAGAGGCCCCCAAGGCTTCCAAGTGAAGCAGAGAGCTTCTTGCTTCTTATAGTGAATGAAAAGCTCAGGTGAGAGGACCTTGAAAGATCATGGGGTCCATCCTTTCTTGACAAAGGGACCCCACATTATCTAGCACCCCATCCAATCATACCTAGAAAACTTCCAGCAGCGAGGTCTCTATCCTATCCCCGGGAAGGTTGCTCCAGTTTTCATCGTAATTCCCACTGACTGTGTGAGGAAGTCTGGTTTGTTGGTTTTTTTTAACTGCCTCACTCTGTGCTTAAAATGCACATCTCTCCAGGGTGTCCAAGGCTGGATCCCACTATTATCAAGTCTTCAGAGTAAATATTGTTTCTCAGCATGAATCTCTGCTAATAAAATAGAGTTCTGGTTTCATCTAGGTCCCATAGCTGTTTCTGTAATACAAATAATCACAAATACAAGATTGAGATTCTCAGAAGGGGTTGGGAAAATAGGTTTAAGGCAGTAAAACTTATGTAAATAATGTCAAATAAGACAGACTGGAAATCTGTCAGGAAAATGGTGAAGAATGAGGTGAGTAAAGATGGTAGAAAGGTATAGGTAGAAAAAACCCCAAATAATTATTTTTACAAGAGAATGGTATTTGAAGATATGAAACTTTACACAGACTTCTCCCTGACAGATCCCTTCTGATGAAAAATGTAAATCAGAAAGATCTGATATTGCTTTGTCAGTATCTCAACCAGAAAAATACCATTTTAGAAAAAATATATGAAGAGAAGGAATGGAATAAACCTTGAGGTATGGTCACATGGAAAAGGGGATTTGTTTTGGAAAGAAATAGCAGAGTGGCATATAGAGTAACGTGCAGTGAAATATTTAGCTACAGTGTGCTATCTCTGAAAACAATGTGTTAAATTACAAAGTAAAAACTAGAAAAAATTGCCATAATAATTTATTAATAGTGTAAGAAACTGATTTTCAATCCACCCATGGCTGTGTGAAGGTGGGCAGATCTTGCCAATTAGTAATGAGAAATGCTAATAATTCAAAAGAAGATAGATGTGAAAGAGTGACATGAGAAGAAACCTAGAAATCCTTTAGATAAGTTTACAATCTTTATTCATCCACACACTGGAAGTTTTATAAATTGTTTTGTACAGTTCTCTGTATCATGTAAACATGACCATCTGCCAGAGATAACCTGTTTTTCCTAAAAATCTATGTATCAGCTTAAGATGTGAGAGAACACAACACATTAGTAAGATAAATCTTTACTATGAGAGAAAAATCTATATATTTGTGAGTGTAGGTGCATACACAGATCTAGACGTGTTATTGTCATGCTTCTTTTTAAATATTTGCTTTTTCTACAGGCATTACTTGCACAAAATTGTGTTATATGTCTTCTGAACCTTTAGAAAGTTCATTTCCACAGAGGGCACAAAGAGATCAAGAGAGATACATACGAAGTAAAATTGCACAAAGGAGACAGACGTCATTAATCCATCGATCTGGCTGCCTGGGTCTGCCTCTCTCTGCATTGCTGTCTCCCAGGCAGGCTCGAGCCAGGTAGCATAGGAAGGGCTAATGCAATCTGACTCGAGATCAATACTAACATGGTCTTAGATGCACTGTTTGTGCTTGCCAGGGTACTAGTTTGGAGACACTACTGGATTATGTTTTACACCTTTTTAGCATCTAACAAGCATTCTGGGCCTCTAACAGAAACCAAACACAATTATCAGAAGGCAGAGAAGGGCTGGAGGGCTTGGTGATGTTGTGATAACAGAGTGAACCTTTGACCTCTCAGTTAATAGTCTAAACCTTGCTTAAATTAGTCGTGACAGAGGGCTAAAATCTGCACTGGCTTTTACCCTTTAGAGCTTCATGGAAACAAAGAGTCTTGCAGGAATTCAGGCAGATCTAAAATTTGGTCTTCAAACTGAAAAGCAATTAGAAGTGAACTGGGATTCTAAGCCCTGTTCCTGTAATCAGTTTAGACATGCAGGCACACAGCAAGCGGCATCAGTCATGTCTGTGAGCAACCTCCATGGGGATGCTATGGCTGCAGACTTTCTCTTCACATCCTCAAAAAGGCTTGCCCAGCTGGTGCCACAAGCTGTTGGAAGGCAGTGTGGGATGGTGCTGCTGCCATCCATCCCTTGCAAGAGCCGTCGGTAAAGGTCTCCTGCCTCCTAAAACAAACCAAGTTCTCCCCAAAAGCACCAAATCTATCTGACAAGCACAAGAGTCTAAACCAACTTGGAATCATTTAGTGGCTCTAATAACTGTTCACTGCAGAGATTCAGAGTTACAGCCCCTGTTCTGTCTACAGGATGCCACATGGACATTATGGTATACAATAGCTTCAGACAGAATATTTATACAGAGCAATTTAAACTCCCTAAAGCACTTCATGTGTGAGATATAGGCAAGCATTGTTTCATTCACTAGCAAAATGAAGTCACCCATTCATCTGAAGTACTTTTCTGCATTTCAGGTATGCTAATTTATAAGCAAAAGTTAAAAAAAAAAAGAAGCAGGGAAACCTGTGGAATAAAGGGCATGAAAAGTGTAATCCACAAAATATAACAGTCTTATTTATTACCAAGTGCCCTCAGATAATATGGGGAAAATTCATCTCTAAAGGAAAAAATCCTCCAAAATTTATGTTCTCTCTGATAATCTAACAAAATTGAGTGTTTTGCTTATGTGTATTTCTCAGTCCTCTTTCTGATTTTTAAACTATTCAAGGTAGGACACTTTCATAAGTTTAGACACGTGAGAAAATCTGTCCTCTTCAGGTATTCTCTTAGTTTCTTTGGAGACTAAATGGTTAAAGTGCATAGACAGAAGTCCTCCTCCAGATTCATCTAGAATGTCTCCATCCCCACAGAGGTTCTGGTGAAATTTGCCATTCCCATTGGCTAAGCTCAGCTTAAATAGATCCAAGAGTGGATGTAGAAAATTAGCTGCTAGCACTGTTTTTTTGCAATGGGAAGAAGTCTTCATTTGCCATGCTGCTAGAAAAATAGAAATCAATTCAGCAGCAAAGGACCCCTGTCAAGGACAAATAACTATTATATTGTGTGCTGTGACATAATAAAGGAGGGTTATTACCCAGAAAAAACACAGAATTAGATTCACCAGAATCACTACAAGGACAAAATGATATGTGAAAATTTTTGCCTATTGCTTGACACTACATAACTGTTTACATCACTTGTTTCTTCCACTGTTGTGACTGACTTCAATATTAGTATTTCCCTAAGTCGTTCCTGTCTAAAACCTTGTACCAGAGATGCAAAGAAGCGAGCATGAAGCACTGAAGGGTCTGAGGTCACATGGATCACCTGTGCTGCTGTTTTCCTTTGTAACAAAACAAAAGATATGTTCAATTTAAGGAATATTTATTTTTATCAAAAAAACCCCAACAAACTGCTGTACATATTCTACACAGTTTTGGAGCTTACAGACACCAAGTTTGCCCAGCACAAGCAAGGCAGCTTTGTTTCTCTTTAGAGCTCAGGAAGGCAAAGGTCAGACAAATCAGAATATGGAGCGTTTGGTTCCTCACTGACCTCCCTGGTGCTTTTTCCTAGCAGTGCATTTCATTTTTTTGGCAAATGTCTGTGACATATCAGTAAGTCATTTTAACACTTCTTCATGCCCTACTATTTCAGTTTCAAGATCATTAATAAAACAGCAGCTTGGAAGGGGGCACAACAGGCAGTCTAGTATGTGAGCGGGTAGGGTGGCTATCTGATTTTTTTCCCTGCTATTAGCATAGTCAGACTTCAGCCTCATAAATAAGGAGTATATAGTCTACAGAGAGTTTCATATAAATATATATATATGAAAAAAGCACAGTATGCTTTTCACTGACTAGCTATATGCTATTGAATCTTCTATTAGAGAAACTTTACCCTGGAAATTCAGGTCTTACCGTTTAAAAGTTTTAAAATGAAACCCCCTCAGGCTAGCCCAGCATAAACAATTAGTTGCTCCCTGTTAAACTCCATATCCATAACAGTCCATTTTGAATGTTTCATAAGGTACACTAAGGGACATCATTAGTATGTGAATTTCTTTCACAAAGATCACAATGAGGGCTTTAGGAAGAGAATGAGCATATCTAGAGAAGATTGGCAGATGGAACGTTGCAAGCTGCTCGTGCTGAGTTGATTCAGAATCAAGTGAAAGCATTTGAACCATTTAACTCTACTTCTTTTGATCTTCAAATCTCTGCCTTCACATAATCTTACGAGTACAGTTTTCTAAAACCAATTTAATATCCTATCTTGATATTCCCTACTGGGTCTTCGGATGATTTCTTTAACTGTTTTTTCTTCTTTTCTATTTTCCTTTTAAAACTTCCATGAATTTGTGTGTGTGTGTGTTATTCTAATATGAAAGCATCTGACATTCTTTCCTTTTTACCTATTTGTTTCTGCCATAGTTCAGGAGTATCCACCATACAGTATATTTCCTCATCTATCTTTATAGACAAGTCTAATGCTGCTTATGAGCAGCTTCATTGAATGCTGCATCCGTGATGCTTTACTTGAAATAGCATGAAATGCACACCATCTCCTCATTGATTCCTAGCTCAGAAGCCAACTCCAAAACTTGAATTTTAAGAATATTTCCTCCCCATAAACCCTTTATTCACATAAAAAGATTCTAGGGACCTTAACAGAAATCTTTACCTGCAGACAAACCTGGGACTTACTGAAATCAATAGTTGCAATTCCAATAATGCATCAAGAATAAGATCTGTTGAGGAAAAAATAAATTGAACTTTTGTGGCAATTAGGCTTTTTTAATGTCATAGCAGGACAAATCATTTAGTGTAACTCTGCTTCTCAGCAACCAGGACTGTATTTGAAACAGTGGAAAAATTAAAATGCTAACGGTTATCCAGAATCCCTAAATTGGCATACTTCATTGTCATGACAAAAAGCAGATAGTGATTCTTTAAAGGACAGACTGTCTTGCCATCATAAAACATTTTCTGTGTTACTCTGCATGGCCTCAGGTAATCACCAAACCCACGTGATATTTGAGAGTGACAACATCAGGAACTTTCTATCAACCAAGAATTCCTCTACTCAAATGCTCTGATAAGTTTTGTAACAGTGCAATTGCCCCAAAAGAAATAAAATAGTTATTTACCAGTAACAACTAACGCTTTTTCAAATAAATCAATATGTGATGAAATCTGATCCAGTGTATTGTGCTACACATAGATGGAAAGTTCCAAAGAGGAGCAGAGCAAATGCCAGCCATGAAGTCTCTGTCAGTTGTGTTCATCTTTTGTGCAATTCTTCACTAATACCCAGTTTAATGATTCTGGATTTATCTACAGCATGAGTGGACCTGTAATAAAAATCTCAATAGTAAATCTCCGCTTTTCCTATTTTGGGTTGAAGTTTTCTGTGGACACTATTATTTCAACATGAGTGCTTTTATATAAATTTAAATAAATTGGAAAGGAATCAGCTTTAAGCTATATCAAAATAGGTCACTTAGGTTGAAACAATAGTGTCAGCACACAGATTTAAAATAAAATAATGAAGGATGTGAATAATATCTGAAATATTTATTTGGTTTCCATTTGAGACATAGTGTTTTATAGCAGAAGCAGCAAGGGCTATTTTAAAGATACCTGCCTTCATAGTAATAAAGTTTGTAAAAAAATCCTGATATTGCAGTTTTTCCAGAATGTCAGGTAGCACTGCTTCATAGCCTAAACAAAGGGGAAGGGAAGAGAAGGGGAGGGAAGGGGAGGAAAGGGAAGGGAGAAAAGAAAAGAAAAGAAAAGAAAAGAAAAGAAAAGAAAAGAAAAGAAAAGAAAAGAAAAGAAAAGAAAAGAAAAGAAAAGAAAAGAAAAGAAAAGAAAAGAAAAGAAAAGAAAAGAGAAAAGAAAGGAAAAGGAAAAAGAAAAAAGAAAAAAGAAATAAGAGAAAAAGAAAAGGAAAGGAAAAGAAAAGAAGAAAAAGGAAAGAAAAAGGAAAGAAAAGGAAAGAAAAGATGCTTGGCATTTTGGTTGCTTTTTTAAGTTTCATCATTATTTTCTTTTAAAAGTGAGTGTTGCTGGATTACTAAGTTAGCAAAAAAAGCATTGATAAAGTTAAGCCCCTTTTAAACTAGCTGCATGGTTTATTTTGCAAATACAAATATTGACACACAATGGAAGTGTGTGTTCTTTGTTGGGTTTTTTGTTTGTTTGTTTGTTTTTAATACAATTGTTTCATATACAATTGTTGGACTATGTTCAAAACCAATTATACTTCAGGAAAAGAAAGTTTGTTGAAAGCAACTTCTTGTTTCATCAGTGTACTGAGGAAAGTTTGGTATGCTAAGAACATTTAAAATATCTTTCTGAAAACAATCTAAGATGATTTGATAACTGTAGAGAAGAGGGAAAACTAGCTCTGAGTATCAGAAAATATGCAGGGGGAGAGAGGAAAAAAATTACCACTCCTCCACTTCCAAATTGCTACTGTCCACCTACATGTAGAAGTCTGTCCAAACCCAGGAGAATTGTTATATAGAACAGAATGTTCTCAGTACTAAAATGCAGATTAAATACTGTGTTCATGCTGTAGGTCTGTATGTCTCCAAGTCTGTCTAGCTCTGAAAGTAAAACTCATTTGTTGATAAGACCTTCCCATGGAACTTCTTTTTGTCTTTCCTCTAGTTTCAGGATAAAGAGATAAGTAAAAGTGGGGGGAAAAAACAACTATTGTGAAATGCCATCTGTAAAATTAATAGCTGTTTTCCCTCTCCCAAACATTTCCTAGGAACAGAGTCCCCTACTACGTAATGTATTATACTATAAGCAGGGACAGTAGCTGCTGAAAGGAACACATCACTGGGAAAGTGATAAGATGGTTACAAGAGAAGAAAGGATGATAAAGAAATTGTCTGATTAAAAGCTGATAGAAAAGAAAATGAAGAACTAAAATACTGCCTTGGGAAGCTGAAGCCTGGGACTGGAAGATCAGTTCCTTGCAGTCAGGTACATTCTTTGCCTCATCCAGCTTTGGCCAGCTCATTGCTGTAGCCCTAAACCAAGTGATTTGTCTATGGATAGCTACTGTACAGAGAGAGATGGGAAACTGCAGTGAGCAAGCAGACTGAAATAAAAATAGGTCTTGGAGCCCCAAGTTCCAAGAACCAGCACTCCAAACACATTCCCTTCCACTGAAACTAATCTCAGCAACTTGGAGATAACTGCAGGGCATTAGGAAGGAAATGAAAGCAGAACAAATGTCAGACAGACAGTGACAGAAAAAGGAAAGGAGATAGCAAAAGTACTATTCATATCCATATTCCTGCAATAACCAATAATTTACCAACAGAATACCCCAACAGGCTATAAGAATACAGAATACTCTAATATCTTTAGCTACTGCTCAGTTCTGGTGCCTCAGTGTTCAGAGCACTTTAACAATGCCTAAAATAGAAAAAAAAAAAAACTAGTGCTGATAGTCACATATGATGTAGTAAACACCTATATGTTCAATAAATAGATATCTAAGTACAGTAAATAGATATTTAATAAAGCAAAACATATGAGAGAGAGTGAATCAAATTATAATTTTTATTTTGTTAGCTGTGGGGAAACCTCAATATAAAAAGAGGAGGAAGGAAAAGAATAAGGAGAATATTCAACTTGTTTGACAAGTGGGTTTTTTTACAAACAAAACCAGGTAAAGTAAAATAAGAATACCTTTCCTGGAGAAAATTCCATTGTAACAACACTTAAGGCTTTTTGTTCATTGTTGCCTGAAAGAAAATTACAAGGTGAAAAACAGAAATTCTCAAAGTATTGTATGTGAAATATTTTGTTTTCAGGTGAGATGTTTGCTCTGAGCTGGTTCATCATTAAAGCTGTGACTGCAGAGCTTGCTGCAGGCTGCAGTTCAAGAGGCTTTTACCCCAGCTCTTGGCTGTAACCTGTCACCCTGCTCTGCTGTGAGTGAGAAGACAGTGGAGGTTTCCTGTGTGAAATACCTGTCTGTCTATACTGTTGCCTATGTCTCTATATATGACAGTTTTATACTCTATCGTGTTCTATCTAAATTAAAAGAAGGTATCTACAAACGACTTACCACAAATTAAAAATTATTTATGTGTTATCAGCCAAACAAGACTATCAGCTTTAGACTGCAATTTAATCTGTTTTATATTCTCAAGCAAAATTTTTTCTGAAGATATTTGAAAAAAACATGAATTGTCTGAGATATCACATTCCTGAATCCTTGCAACAGCATATATGGTCTTTCAAATTCTGTGGCTTTCTTTTATCCTCAAAGTTATAGTTATATTTAAAATGTCATTAAATCCAGGCAGTGCTTTCCAAGTTAAGCCTTTTCTCTTTCTCAATTGTCCTCTCTTTAGAAATGAAGTTAATATCTTTCAAGTTATTAACACTGTCAATATTTTCCTTTCTAGAATAAAAGTATTTTAATTTAAAAATTAGTAAAACTGCTATCAAAACTTTCTACCTCTTCACAACTAGGTTCACAATAAAATGAAATGTGAAAAGCCAAATTGATCCATTAAGACTTAAAAAGACTAAGTGGTGCCAAAAATATGTCACTCAGTCATTTCCCATTTATTAATTACAATGACAAAACCCCAACAGAAGATAAGAAAGAGGAAACTTTTGATTAACTGTTAAACAAAGTTCTTTAAAAGGTCTTTGTTTCCTAATATTTTAATCTCTAATTTTAATTTGAGCCAACCTAATTTCTCATTTTACTGGAAACAAACAAAAATATAATCTATTTCAGTGCAGCATAGTTCTATGTTCTGGATTTTTGACCAAAGCAGTGTTGATAACATAAAGATTTGGGCACTGGTTGGAGGGGTGAGCAAATGGCTGCATGGAGCCAAATTTTCAGCTGGGGTTAACCCAGTTCATCAATTCATCCAACCCACCAATTCAACTTTCATTATTTTAAGGGAATTTTTAATTGTTATTTTTTTTAACTCACTACATTCCATGTAAAACACAATCTAAATTAAAGTTCTGCTCTACCAAAGATTAGGCAAAAGTGAATAACAGGCAGAAATTAAAAGAAAAACAGTTCATACCATCAGCAATAAACATCCCAGGTTTTCAGCCAGAAGGATGCATTTTCTGCCCCCAGAAGTCAGAGTATGTCACAGTAATCCAGGCTGCAGTTGCAAAGATGTGGATAGGAATGGCAGACTTCATACACAAGAGGAAAGATCACAAACTACACAACCCACATATAACATTTTTGATACTAACACTAATAACCTGAATATATTTGCATGTGTACATGTTAAGTTGTTAATTATAATACTTTCTGAAATTTGAAGTTTTAGCATTTTTTACTGTACACACAGCGCTGCTATTTCATTAAGGTTCTCCTCTCTTTCCAAACACACACTGACCTAGTTTTAGTATCTGAAGGTCAGTAGTAGCAATTAGGAATTACACAGCTCAACTTTACAATGTTAGGGAATGCTAAAATATCCTTTCTCTTTCTTTCTATTTGAAGTGTCATTATGAAACATAAGTGGTGCCAAAATATTTTGTTTTAGCTCACCACAGTTAGGTACTCACATATAGGGTGCACTGAGACTTCTGTAGATAATGATGATATTTAGAAAATGTACCTTCTACTCACCAGATCTACTACTGAAATATTTTCAATATCTTTAACTATGTGGAGGCATTCTGCATGCAGGCAGATTTTTGTTCTTATTCAACTCTTCTACTCTCTCATTATCTAAAACTATGTTAGGCAAGCAGTTTATTACCTCCGCATTTCTGCAGCCTTCCTCAGAGGTCTCCTCATCTCTTATCACTTATCTAACAACAGGCAGACAACTTCCACATGTTCCTTGAACTATTATGAGCCAACACATTCCATTTGCTTAGTTTAAGAACTAGAATACAAAACACTTTATTTATTTGTCTGGTTTAAGGCATTTCACACAAACATCAGACTTGGCATTTAGTCAGACTCTCGGGACCATGCCTACAAATTAAGTATCCAAAAGAGGCCCTTAACTGGAATTTGGTTTATTGAGATGAAACATGGCCATTGGCAGTAGTCCAGATACTTCACACTTTGCAATATAGGGTAAAAAACAAACAAACAAACAAAAGCCACCAAACAAAAAAAAAAAAGCAACCAAAGCACAGTTTAGGTGGCTTTTAGCATGTATGGAGACACCTCCACAACAGCATGAAGAAGCCGTTGCTTTGGAATAAATTTTCTGGTTCAACTAGGATTTGACTTTACTGTAAATGTAACTCTAGTAAATGTCCTTAAGGAACCGAAGAAAAAGACGTGTTTACAATTAAACACTTATATTTCTTTACCCTGATTTTAAAATGCTGCATTTTTCAAAGTGTACTCTTTCTTCTTCAGTAATTTGGAAAGGACAGTAATGATTCATAAAACAAGCTGCTACTAATGCTCTGGAGGGCATAGACATGTTTTGTATTAGTTTTGTAATTTCTTCTAGATGAGGTAGATAAGCCCTTAGCTTCTATAGATACAAAATCGGATATTAAATATTAAAATTGCCAGTAATTTTGTAGCCTTCTGTGGGCAATTAGACTGTGGTGCAGGTTTTAATGACTCAGTCTCTCTGCCTTGATTTACTTACAGACGATAATTCTGGTAGATGAAAACAAGTCTGGAAAAAATGACTCCTTCAAATGAAAAAGTAGAACTAGATTTCTGTTTAACCTTTTGTAAACCTCAAGGATATTTCAAAACTGCATCAGGCTAAATCTCTTAAAATTGGTCAGCATAAATTCTGGTATTTTGAGGTATTGCCTTTATTGAGGTGGGCTTCTTTTTGTGTGATTGTTTCTTGTTTGTTTTTCCTGGATCAGAGTGATACTAAGCAGTTTCAATTTGAGCTACCACAGGGACCTTGTGAGTGCTGTAATTGAGATGTGTCACATCTTCATTCTTTTTCAGGTCTAGCCTAAATTTTCTGTACATATTGCACTTTTTGATGCATAGAAAGTTTCCCCTCCTGGCTTCTGACAAACTGAAAAGAAAAAAAGGAGTCTTCTACTCCATTGGTTAGAACTCATACAGCATACAAAAGCCACCCAACTTAGGAAAACAAAAATGTTTCATTTTTTTTCAGCAACATGTAATAACCATTTTGTTATTTGATATTTCAGCAATATTTTAGGATATTATCTTTCACAATAAATTTCATATGTTGATTTTGAGCTGTACTCCAGGACAAAAAGACATTTCGTGTAAGGAATCTCTATATCATATATACAAACATCACTATTCTACAGTCAACTGTGTATGAATATTTAGGATGTAAGAAGTTGTTTGCTTGAGCAAGCAAAATCCTTTTCTAAGATTTTCACAAATATCTTACGATATTTGAGAGAAAGGACAGATACCACCTAGCAGGGAATGAGATGTAGGTTCAGGTCTTCTCTTACCTTTTCACATAGTTCTGCCATCTGTTATAACATGAGGCATTTTTGCAATGATATCATAATATCCACAAAGGGAGTTGTTCCCTTATAACTACATAATGAGGAAAAGTTCCACAGCTGACAAATATCATTATATTAATACAAAATCAGTGAGCAGGCAGGGTCTATTGAAGTCTGAGTCTGCATTTAGATGTGGGGTTTGAGCATAGACGAGTCAAGATAAGAGAAAACATTCCCATCTTTTTCTCACCTCTTCCTTATTTCCTCAGCTAAGGCAGTCACCCATGAAATCTGTTGGGAAAAAACCCCTCATATCTGGCTACCCCTCATTAAAATGTTGTAAGTGAAGACCCAGCAACACTGTGACTAATATCAACAGTGATTGCTGTTTTGTTTCATTTTGACATGAGCATAGTTATCAGGCAGGTCTAAGGGAACAGGAATTCCCCACACAGGGCAGAGTGATGTTCAAATTGTAACACCTCTGTCTGGCTCAGGTGCAACCTGTGCAGCCTTGGCTTGACTGTGTCCTTATCCTCCAGCTGCTGATACAGGTGAAACTTCTGAAGAATTATTCAGCTTCCTTCCAACTACACAGGTGAGATCCCAGTAGCCATGGATTCTTGGTAATTGGGAATTAAAATAGCCCTCAAGTATGGTATGAATGGAAATTACACTTCTCATGGGCAATTGTAGAAACAACCCCTAAGAGAAACTGCTCTATACCATCTTCTGCATCACTTCCAACTCTGCCCATCCTCGCAAGACTTTGAAAAGTAGCTGTTCTAGAAACTGTGTGTTCTTCTGTTTAGATTTTTTTCTCTCTTTATTATTGATCTTTTCTTTCAGGTTTCTCTGCATGTTTGTTGGTCTTTTGCTTTATAAATTCTCTTTGACAGACTGAAGCTTTTTTTTCAGTGCATTTATTTAGTTTGTTTTCTTCTGCCTTTCTGTCTGATCTTCATCTCCAGTCTCCTGGAGATGCATAAGAGAATGATCACAGTGAAGTTTGACTCAAATTTTCCAACATGCAACAGGTGAGGAGGTTCAAAATCAGGCAAAACTTATCATCCCATTGGTATTTAGAAGAGAAACTGAAGCAGTTGGAGCAGACATCTTCATCAGAAAATATTTTAAAACTATCTTCTACTTAGATTGATAGATATGCCAAGTCTTGGAGTGTATAATGTTTATAAAATTAGAATGTTGTGCTCAATAAATCCAACTCGGCCTCCCTTGATGTGGACTGACTTTAAAAAAAAAAAAACAAAAACACTCTTAACATATTCTGAACATTCAGTACTTCTTAAACCTGGTTTCTCTTTGTAAATCTTTCTTTTCCTGATCCTTTGTATGCTTTTGTAAAGGTTTCATTAAAATAAATAAACATACACACATTAAAAAACCCAAAACCTTCTATTCATTTCCTTATTATAGCACTCAAGATCTTTGTGGCACTGTGCCTAGTTTGTATTACCAGGACTAGGTTTTTGCAAATGAAACTCTTTCAATTAGTGTTTCAGGAAGCAATTAAATTGTCTAAAATGTATTAATGAATACATTGAAATCTGGAAGAGTACCCTTTTTCTAATACTTCCATTATTAATGCACCATCTGTTTTGTTTTGTTCCCTCGCTAGTGTACAGTTTCAGTAACCTCATGTCCACAGAAGACAGTATTCTCAAAAAGCAAAGCCAAGAAATTTAAGCTGATAAGCAGTCTTAATTATGCAGTATACATTCCAAATAATTTTACAGATACACTAATCAAGGATGACTTTTTTCTCTCTCTTTTTTAGAATGTTCTCTGCAGCAAAGAAGTTCTCTGAATAACTGGGGGTTTGATCTCTGTTTTCTTGCAACAATAAAGACAATTAAATATTTGGCTTCGGTATCTGAGGTTATTTGTACAGCAGTCAAAGAAACTAACTTTTGCACAAGGACATGTACCATAATGAGGAGAGGGGGCATTTGAGCTTTCATTAGAGAAAAGGCTACAGACATCAGATGCATTTGGGGCATTATTTTTGTAGAGTACTTGAAAGAATTTGAGCTAATCGAGGTAGGGCCATGTGTATCACCATCTGTAGAGAGCATCCATTAAATATCCTGAGGTGATGACTTAAAAAGACATATGAAAAATATTAATTCATTCAGGCTGCCAGAAGTATTTCTTTTTGTTTTAATGGTAGGAATGATCTCATTTGACCTCAAACCAAACTACAGTATCAGACAGTTTCAAATCTGTTCTAAAAGGCACAGATTGCTCCTTTATACACTTGTGGCTCTTTTGTGGGTTGAAGCAAGGTGCAGGGTGAGATGATGCACTGGATGCCCTTACAGTGAGGGGCAGAGCAGTTATCACCCTTTCACTTTAGTATTGGACAGGTAATTTCTAAGGCTCAGAAACAACATTAATGTTTCCAGTCCCACAACAGCTAATCCTGAATATGCATTTAACTCTGCAGATCCTGAGATACATTGTCTCATCACTCCTGGTTGTATTAGAAACAGAATTGTTTATAAAACTGGAAGCTTGCAAAATTTCTCTCACGATAAATTTTTGTGGGCCCTCCCTCTGTTTCAACAGAGAACATGAATTTTATCTGTTGTCCAGGATGAAGACTTTTTATTAAAAGATGAGGCCAGTTGGTGGTAAAGGGATTGTGGTGGGATTTCCTTGGGAACAGCTAGACCTTAGACATGAAAGAGCCCAAGTCTGTACAGTTTCAGAGGGTCAGCCTCAGTGTGCATTTCAAACCCAACTTTCAGAAAGGCCAGAGGTGATGTGCATTAGAAAGGACTGGCAATGAGGGGTATTAATTTGATTGGTGCCTCTGGTTGCTTGGGTTTAGTGTCAGGGGAGCAGTTTCTTGTACTTTGCTGGTTCGTCTGCCAGTTGAAAGTCCCCCACCCTTCCCAAGAATAAAGAAAGAAACATATAGATTATGTGTGAGCAGATAAAAGGAGCCCACTATCTCTGTGAGGACATTTTTTTAACACAGAGGTGTGAGTGAAGCAGCATAGCCAACTACAGAGTACAAACCCAAGGTCCTCAGGTCCTGCAGGCTACACTGTATTTGTTACCATCTCATCATTTAAAAATTAGCTTGGGTGCATCCACCTCAGCTGCGTTTAGGTCCAAGCCCTCTGAGAAACCTCTGTTCTGATGATTTGTAGGAGCATGAAGAGAAAAAAATTGCATTTATGTTCACTTTATGGAGGCTTTGTATTACCCAAGCAGTGTGAAGGGATCTAGTATAAAGGAGATTTAGGCCTTAAATTTTAAACATTATATAAAAATTTAAATTAGTCTCTATTCTTCAAATAGTTGTCATTATGGAAAGGTCAGAGATGATGAATTGTTTGTTGCTGCTGCAGATATGATGTACTGTACAGTTCTATTATTTGCTATTGAAGAAAACATGATTTATTGTATAATGTCAGAAAATATTTGCTCCAGGCCTGCATTATATGAAATATATAACCTGTTTTCGGCCACGTTGCTCAAGGGAACTATCATATAATCCTCTGAGGCTAAAAAGGAGATCTGTCCAGTCATCTAAATTATTATTTAGTGATTTAGCAGGAACACTATGTCTTCAAAATGATTTTCACAGCTACACATCAAATGGCCTAATTAATAGGAAAAAAGGCAATAAACAAAACATGCAGTAAGTGACATTTCAAAAGCTACTGACCTTTGCAGTTGTTTGAGGAGACATTCTATATGTTGCAACCACAGCCACATGATGTGAGCCACAGTTAGAAAGTCAACAAATAGGTTTGGTTTCTAATCACAGATAGAAAAAGGATTAAACACTACCCTGTATTAAAAAAAAAAATCTATGTAGAAACAGTTTCCTCATCTAATTTTTGCTTTTATCCTTTCCCTTTCCCAAATTCAAATGAAAAAACAGGATTTAAAAAGAGACAAAACCTAAATTATAGGTAAAGAAATCTTCAGTTTGATTGAAATTGTTTGCTTAGTTCTGATAACTTAAAAAGTACTGCATTTAACTCAAGGTGAAAATCCAGAAGGTGAATTTAAATCACAAAATTGGAGATATTGAAGGAATGTGGAAGGCTTTTAAAAAGAAATTAAACACTTTTCTGCAATTGTACTGGGTTCCAAAAAATCAGCCCTTTCTAGAAAATAAAGGTAGTGGAAAACTTTGTAATCTGCTTCAGTTATGGGTTCCGGTCTGTAATACCATCATTTCATTTCAAATCATCGGTATTTTAACAATGAACATTTTGAAAAATAGTGTCTTAGTCCAGCCTGTGCCACAACACCTATTTTGAGCAATGGGACACACAGCCATTTTAAAATGGACAATTTTTCATGAGGATCTCTGAAACAGGTTCCAAGTCTTCAGTCTCTATTGCTGAATTCACCTTCACATATGAAAATAAGAACTGAGTTATAATTACCTCAAGGCACTTATTTTCAAAGAATATCTGGTACATTATATCTGCTCAATAGGAGAGTCTCAAAGAGTGTGGGGAGACAGTGTGAAAAGAAATGTAAGGAACACAAGGAGCTGGGAAAACTGGCATGTGCATGAACACACGCCGAGAAAGGCAAAAAGACATCTTTCCTAGGGTGTCTTTCGAGAATTATGACATCAAATTCTAAAGCACTTTACAAAAATGTGGCAAATTCCTCTCAGCTGGTAGCTCTGTTAATGTCAGTGGAGTTACAGTGGGAATGAATTTGTTCCAATGAGAGCATCACAAGGAGTACACTACTGTTAGACTGTTACATTGGTTATTAACTTGCTTTCCTTGCAGAGCTAAAGAGTATAGCTGGAGCTTCATGGATCTATTTTTAAACTATGTAAAGTATTTGCTACACAGATCAAAGAAATATGAAACCAAACTTGCCATGGCACAGACTGGTGCAAAAGTGGGCTAGACTGAAAGAAATGTCTTTGAAATATTCTATGAACCCAGCAGGAAGCCTGGTTAAAGTTGTATAGCTTTCCATTTGAAAGGTCACGTTCGGAATTGGCTTATAACTTTGTGAGAGAGTTACTTTTCATGCTGAAATTGTTCATAGTTATTCTCAGTAAGACACTTTTTTTTTAAGATAATAAGCAAAAAAGGTGAAATGATTTTTAAATTTTGCTTTTGATTAATTGCCTTCAGTGCATATGAGAGCAGAAATTGAGCAGCTGGTGTGTATCAATACCAAGAAGGTGAAAAATGTCGTTCATGCAGAGGTGAAACTTGTCTCCCTGACTGCAGAGAATGACTTGGGAAGCACTAAATGGATTAGGGACAATACTGGGACTGAAGAAGGGAAGAATGGTAACTAAACCCGTGAAGTATTTTTTAAATTTGGGGGGGGGGGGTCCCCCACAGATGCTCTTGGCATCCCATTTTCAGTCTTTCCATGGTGGCTTTTCACTCTTGAAGCCATCTGAGCAGTAGTCTGTGTTTTGCAGTGAGCAGAGAAAGTAGTCCCAGGCTGAATAGGGAAAAACAAGGTCCACTTATGCTCTGTCTACCCTCAGGATCAGACTTGCACAAAAAAAAACCCAAGTCTATGCACAGAGAGAGGTCACCTTGGTCCTGCTTGGACAATTCTGTTTCTGATACATCAGTTATAAATTATGGACATAGCCCTGGCTAGGTGTGCTGAGTTGATACACAAGCTAGAAACTACCCTGACATCTGCAAAGATATTATGGGTTTCCAAGTTGAGCTCTAGATTAGGCATGTGGTGGAAAACACAGAGCTAGTGAGGCTCACACTGCCTGTGCCAGATCCTGAAGTGCCATTCATGCAGGGGTACATTAGCTAGAAATTAATTTAGGGAAAGGACCTTCTTCCCTAGGCCCATGAAAGTTATCTGATGGACAGTCTCTGGCAAACAGCTGGGGCTGTCCTCAGTGACAATCAGGATCTCTGCCATTTGTGTACTGACGTGACAGAGGTGATTTATCAGCAGTTGCTGGGTGACCTTTGGCACAAACTGAGAAAGGAGAACAGTGTTATATCAGATATTGACATGGCCTTCCATCATCCCAGAGGTTTTTCCTCCTTCCCTCCATGGCCTTCCACTTCCCTAGCCCTGTAGACACAGCATGCACCTTTGCTTTTCCTACAGTTCCCCTCTCGTTCCTCATGCTGCTCCTGCAACAGCTGGAAACACTAGTTGCTGGTCTCCTGGCAGAGGAGCAGAAGATTGTCTCTATTGATTATCCAGGTTTCTCCCTCATGGCTTTACTCTCTATGAACCATCCTTTTCACCTACCAGTGCAGACACAATCTTGAGCTCACCCCTCCTTCCTCTTCTGTTTATCTTTCTCCTGAGCTAGCTGAAAAAGGGCCCTGATTTCTGCTCCATCCACCTGCCTGAGAGGACAGAGAAAAGCCTGCACAGGTACCTCCCCAGCCCTGCCCATTTCCTGGCATCAGAGAGCCCAGCCCCAATCCTTGCTGTAGCCCTTTTGTGTGCAATAAGATGCAGCAGTAAACAAAGAATAAGTTTTGTCTGTTCAAACACATTAATGACCAACCAGTCAATACTACCCTATTCATTTATTAGAAACTGAGAAAATGCCTGTTACCTTTTGAGACCTGACTACTGCAAGTGGTGGGTTTGTTTAGTATATGAGAAGTTATCGATCAGAATATTTAGCCAAATGTTAGAATGTTTATTGTGAAGTGTTGCTGAGATGTGTAGTTTCACTGGGCTAATCTAAAGCAAAAATTATTAAAGTCAGGTCAATAATATGGATTGTTCTCTTCTTTAACATCTTGCTCAAAGAAATACAAATGAATTTATTTATATTCATTTGTAATATAGATTTCTGCATCCATCTCCAATATACTAATATTTATTCTTGTGGGAGTTCAACTGATAGGTTTTTCCTTTTCATATTTATTGTCATTAAATTTGTTGAATAATTTTGATACATAATTCCATATGTATATCTGGTGAACTAACTTAGTAAAATTAATGTTTAAGGCTCTCCCAAAGCTTTGAAAAACATTTAGAAGGCAGATATATTACAGGTTCTTGACTCACTAAGCTTGGGAAATATATTTTCATATTTCCCAGCAGTATTCCCCCTTTTGCTATATATAAACAACAATTTCCTTCCCTATAGATTTCTAGTTTCCTGTGTAAACAAGTTTGTCTGCTTTAGACCTTCACACTTTGTAAATCATACCCTACTTGCACACTGTATTTTGTCTGTGACTACAAGCAGGAGCACTGCCCTTCCTTTCTTGAAGTGAAATCATTTCTACTTAGGTAATTTTATTGACTCCGATGTATGCAATTTTTGTTTGAATAAGCCTATGACAGCTTTCTATTACTGCTCAATTATAAAGCACTCCAAATACATTATGAAAGCACTGAATGTACAGAAATGAAAGCTCATTTGCAAGGAGAACATATACAAAAGGTCACATTTGATACTTAGATACAATTGATGCTTCCCTGCATCCCAACTACTCCTCTTCTGAACCATGGGGCTGTATTGATAAGCACACATATCCTTCTTGATGGCAAAAATGTCCTGCTTTCTAGAATCAGTCAAGTAGTACAAAAACCAGTGGGGTCTCCCCAGAGGCAGGTCCTCATGTCTAGTTGTTCATATTTGTGTTTTTCAGCTGTCTTGCACCAGCACAGCATCCACATTCAGGCACATTCATCACTTCAGCATTAGGAGGCTTATCACTTGCTGTCATAAGGTGATCCACTGACAGATGCTCCGGCATTTTCATCACCCTCAATACTGTTTCCATTATATCTTGTATAGGTTCTCTGAAGGGAGATGACAGGCACATGTGGAGACAAATTCTATGAAACACCAAGTAAACCCCAGTCTTTCTTTTCAAGGAATATTGAATATTTCTATTTTATTTGTAAATCTGTTTTACTTTCTGAAGAATTTGAGTTTAGTTTGGGAGAGGGTAGATTGTAGTGGCGGTGAAGGTTCTTATCCATATGAATAAAGTAATTATGATCCTTTTAGAGAGTTTTAATTCATCACACTGTATTTATTACAATTTGCCAATCTCAAAACACTTTTAAACATATGCAATAAATTTCAGACATGCATCTCTTTGTTATGTAATTAAACCAAATCACAGAGAGCTGAAGGATGATGTGTCCAAGGTCCTACCATAAACTGGAAAGCCTCTTTCAGGAAAGAAATTGTACTTCATATTGCAATGCAAATAAATATATGTGGTGATTCTTTTTTTTTCCTCAGAACAATGACAGCCAGGCTAGAGTGGCCTGAAGGAGCAAAGTCTGGAAATTAATAATGTGGCATTAGAAAGGATGCTTCTGCCTATATTCTTTGCAATAATGTTTCTTGTTCAAAGCTAGTGGAATAAAAAAATACTTGTACTGCTATTTACCTTTTTTGGGTTTTTTTTTGGTAACTTGAATTATTTGCAGTATCTCTGTTTTTTTCCTCTTCTGCAAGGAGGACACAGAAAAGCATATTTATTGTACTCAGTTACTGTCCTAAGTTAACCAGAAGGCTTGAGGTTTAATATCTGAGCACTTCGCAAGTCTCATTTTTACAGCATCTGTGACGGAGTGAAGTTGTAGATGGTATTATATGATTTTTTCAAGGCTGAAAGAATTTAGTAATTCCTTGAAATTCTACAGAATACATTCTAATGTAGACAAATCCTTCCTTATGTACAAGAGCCAAATCAATTATCTCTATGGAAATAGTCACTAAAAACCAGAATATAACATAATATTAGTTATGTGCTTCTGTAGGAGTGAATATGATACCTGATTTGTTCATAAACCACCACAACCACACCACATCCCAAACAGTGTTGAAAGGAAGGCTGTTTTTATGCTAAGGCATTGTTCTTGTCCCTCAGTGTGAGGATGGTTGGTGAACACCATCTTCAGGCAATATAGAACAGCGATGTCAACACCTGTGTGCTAAGCCAGCACATGAAAAAGGGTAGAGAGAACAATGTTCACAAGCTGTGAACAGGAAAGCCGCTGTCTGGGTGGAGGTGTAAACCATGTCTTTTCTAATTAGGTCAGAATCCAATGGTTTGCAAAGGTCCCAAAACTGTTTCTGCATTTGTAACTGATCACTGACATTCTGTATGGAATGTCTGGCAGCATTTTCAGTTCAGGCTAAGGTATAGGACAAGACTTGCTGCAGATGAAAATTTTTATAGATATTATTTCACACTTTGAACCTGGGAAAAACAAGGTCTTGAGGTAAGAGTTTAAAGGAATTCTTTGTCCCTTTTCCTATTAAAAAATCATATATTTTAACATACACTTGTACACAAAGGTATTTTTTAACTAATTTTTTGGGCACAGGAAGGTTGTTTGTTTTCATCAGGGCTTTGGTTTTATGAGTTTTCTTACTGTTGCTGTTCATTATTTTGAAGAATGGTGGAAATAAGCACCTTCAGACAATTCACAGAGATCGTAATCAACGCTTCTGTGTGTTCCTTCCCCATATCTTTTCCCAAAGACTCCACAGGATAGGCAAGAACTCAGCTTCTGAAATTTAGATTTATCACCAAGATACCTGATCAATATATCCTTGATCTCAGTAGGACTCTCACACTGGGAGTTGAACTAGGTGCAGATTTATTTAGAACAAAGCAGCCAGTGTGTGGCTGTTCCCAGATGACTTTCTGAGCACTGCACATTTGTGGGCATTAGCTTACAGGGCTACCTGGTTCAACAGATCTCTTTCCCCATGGTTATTTCAACGTATCACAACATAAGATCAAGGCAGTCCAGATATGTCAGATTGTATAGTCTCTTCCCATTGTATTCCCTTTTTTTTTTTT